>JASDQU010683597.1:32559-46011 GCA_032191745.1 Picea mariana
CTGTACCAATAAATCTGAACCATGCATCAACCATGCATCAACCTGTAATCAACCTGTACCATAAACAAGTGCATCAACCATGCACCAACCTGTAATCAACCTGTACCATAAACAAGTGCATCAACCATGCACAATCCTGTAATCAACTTGTACCATAACTAAGTGCATCCAACCAAGTACCAAGTATGTACCAATCATGTGTCAACTACTCATCAACTATGACTTTTCAATATGTACCAACATCATCAATTATACACCTCATGTACGTGCCAACTCATCAACTACTGTCTCAACCATGTACTCAACATGTACCTCAACCAAAAGCCCTCATCAATTTCATCATCAAAATATGATTTGTAGCTCTGTAATAGACCTGGTGTATCTAATCACATTCCTGCAAACCTTCATTAACTTTAACAGCAAGAGACTAGCATTTTCATCAAACTTTTCTTTAGTCTCACATGCCTAGTTTTGGATTAGTCAACAACCCTAACTTGAAGTAATCATAACTTTGAACCTGTAATGTATAAAGATCTGAAATTGATACACAATGTTCTTCATTGTGTTTAATGCAATTCCTCCAAGTGGCACTACTTGGAACCTCTCAAAAAAGGAGTTATAGCAAAAATGACATAGCTTGCTGAATTCTGGCTTATTCTAAAGAGCGACATTGTAGAGAGTGCCCCGCACAAAATATTTGATTAAATTATATGATACTATTACACAAAATAATACAGACTGTACCCTAACCAACAAATTTGGTATCACTGAATTTGGATCTGTTATGAAGAAGTTATGACGTTTTTACCCGAAACACCTGATTTTGACTAGTTTCAGGACTGGCCACAGACCCTATTTTCCACAGAGTGTAACTCCAAAACTACAACGACCCACAAGATAAATTGTGAACCAAATATACTTGGATATGTTTTCTCACTTGCATAGAAATTTCAAGATCTGAATCATTATAGAAAAAAAGTTATAGCAAAAATTGTGAGATGACCTGAAAATAACATACCTTAGAAAGCACCATCAAAAGAATTTATCCTTCTTTGCATTTTGGCCTTCTTTTCTTCAATTTCCTCAGAATTTTGGCTTAGATATCATTTGTAAACCTCAGACACCTATAGATATTCAATATGCTCAAGTGTGATTCAAATGAGAGAGCCTTGCCTCTTATTTATACTCTCCAAGTAGCTTCCTTAAAAACATATTCTAGGTCACTTGGCCCCACTTTCCTTATTTTAGGGTTGGGTCCACTTCTAATTTCTCCATTAAAATTATTATTGAAATAATTTATTTTGTATTCACTTTGAATTATAATACACTCATAACTTCACTTTATTATTTACCTTTTAAAATCTCTTAAACCACTTTGATTACTTTGATCTTTTGGGGCTTTTAGATGACATATGAGGGTCCTCCAACTTCGTAAGGCCATAACTCTCAAACCGTGAGGAGTTTTGTGACGTTCTACATACCACCAGAAATGGAATGACATGTACTATCCATATAGAATAGTATTATCTGAAAATATATCATAACTCATACCACTACCCATCAAACAAACTTGGGTCCATTACCCAAACCTGGGGTCTCCAACTTCTCATGGCCATAACTCTCTAACCATGAGGAATTATGTGACGTTCCACATACCACAGGAAATGACATGAAAAGAACTATCCATCTAGGATATTTTCCCTAAAAAAATTCACTTTCCTTCATCTCATTATTCCATAATTAAGCATGCGTTCTCTTACTCCACAAAGTGTCTTCCCGTGAGGGCTTTCACCATAAGGGGACCACTTTGGAGTTCATCCATATTTACTTCTTATCAACCATGACAAAACAATAATGAGTCATATTTACATCAAAAACTATTGGGTCCAATACCCAAAACTTTGTGCTATGGGTCTTTCTTCAAGGGTTGACATCAATGACAACCAACTTTAATCAACATCTTACTCATGACTGAATGATTGAGACAAAGGTGTTGGTTATGTTGTGATTGGGTGCATTCTGGTTTCTAATTTTTGGTAAACTCTATTCAAAAGGTTGTCTGGGGAGGAAGTAACTGAATCGATAATTCTAGGGGAAAGTAGTTTGAGGCATAGTAGCCCAAGAGGGCATGAGTTTTCTATATATTGTATCTATTTTATGTAAGCCTGGTTGGAAAGGTAGTGTAGACAGAGGACTCTTGAATGTAATCTTTGAATCTGAATAGAAATAACAATGCAGAGGTCCTGAAGCTTTTATGAAAAGATTCTAATGGTGGTGGTTTGATGTATTGTGATCCTATCTATGTACGTACTTCATGTTTACTGTAAATTCATGTTTGTTCCCTTTGTTTAAATTGGAATGTTCGACGAGTTTAAAATTCATCACGCGGTGCTTTAGACTCAACCATTTAAACTCTGTGTTCTCTTCTAAGTAAGTTAGAATTCATATTTAATGGTGCTTTGGTTTGTTCTATGTCCTCCTTTCTTCCGCCATACAAGACAACATTTAGACTCGAAGACCATTTCCTATTTATCCTTTATCCTCTCAAAGTTTCCTTTACCAGTAATTGATTTTTCTCATTTTCAGGAGGTTGACTCCATATCCCAAAGTTATGTATTTCCTTTCCAACGAAACCAGAAACATATCTCAAACTTATAAATCTAGCCAACAATCAAAGTCATTATCTATCAAAGACTAGGTCTAAGAGAGATCCCTCTATATATTGGAAAGGCTAGTTTCGAGTCTTAAATTTGGTATGTAGGTTACCTTGGGAGTTCTTTCTCTTTAGCCCAACAATTTACCAAGTGCTAACATCTTAGCGCCACTACCGGGGATGAAATTAAAAATGTTCCCTAGGAAAACGACTAAAGCTGTAGATTTGATCCCTGAGGGTAAAAATGGGTCAGACACCTATATTGGTTGAAACTTATTTTACCCTGGCGACTTCATTAAATAAGATCAGTAGCATAGATTAGTCAGAATCAAAAATCCCAGCTTCAAAGAAAGTTTACACTAGAGTGAACCCTGATCCAGAGCCTGCAGCATCCGTGTCTGATCTTGAAAAACTTATGCGCAAAGGAAAGGAAAGGATAGAAGACCCTTTATATTACATGTAAATGAACCTATCTTTACCTAAAGACATAGTAAAAATCATTGACGACCTTGAATTTTATTTACTATTTGAACAAACCTTGTTCAGGTCCAGATCATAATCTTGTTTGAATGAAATCATTTTCGATGAGAAAACGTTCCAATCTTTGATACCAACCAACCCCCCATGAAATTCCATAATCCACACTCAGACCATCTGGTCAACTCAAATCCCTCCTAGATTCATGGCCTCCATGTTCTCCTGATCAGAATCTGGACCAGGGGCAAATTTTAGCTCAATTTTCAAAGTGCTCGGAATGCAATGAAAATGGTACCATTGCGTCCGTCTCGTCTTCCTGATTCTGGTGGTATATTTACTTTCACAAACGGAGTCCGTATGGAGAAGATATCACGATCTGTTCGCCGAGCCAAACAGGTAAAAAAAAAGGGGCGCTGACTGGGCAGTCCATACAGGCTGACTGGGCATCCGTACATGCTGACGTGGCTTGATGGTATGACTCACACGTGGCAGGTGATGTGGCAATCTGTGATTGGTTACAACTGAATGAGTTATATGGCGACACGTGGCATCTTCTTAGCGAATGGTAGGGTGCCACGTGGCCCAATCAAGGGCTGCCACGTGGCACCCGTTTATTGTTTGGTATTTTGTTTGGTTTATTAAAAATTATTTGGGTCCGTGGGGTTCGACCCCCGGACCTCTTCATACTACACCAAGCTTTAACAAAGGTCAGCCCACCAACGCGCCACGACATTGGTTTTAATAACCATACATTAAAAAACTTATATATGTTTGAGTTATGTGTGAAATGGCGCGGGGGTAGGGCTGGGGCCTAGCCCCAACCCTCGGTTTTGTTGGTCACACATATGACCAATGAATATTTTAAACGTTTGCGTGCGGTGGTGTTTAATAAACGACCCATGGTCATATAACTATTGCATGTGGCCATAGCATTTGCGCGGGGTTTGTGTTGCAGTAAGCCCACGGTTCTATGTGGTCACATATGACCAGTCTTTCCGACAAATGGCGCTAGCGGAGTTTAAATATATTGTGAGGGGGATTTTAATGTGTGGCTCGCGGTTTTGTGGTTCCATATGACCCTTTGTAAAATGGCGGGAGTATATTTCATTTGGAGCCCGGTTGTATGGTGTGCACATACGACCATGCCATTCGTGCGGGGTTTTAACATTGTATGCCGTGGTTATATTACATGTTTCCATGTGACCATTCTATGAGGTTTGCGCATGCGTTTTTGATTGCTACCACACGGTCGCGTGGTTCTAACATATATGACCACCGTTTATGCCTGTGGTAAATGGCGCGCGCAGTTTGGTGGTTCAATTGTTAACTCATGGTTTTATCCATTGACATGTGACCACTTTGTACACGGATTTTTGCGCGTGTTTTGGTTTATTCATTTGGGTTTCAAACGGTTACACGCCACTTGTCACATGTGCATTGAACGGTGGCACTTAGCCCCTTTATGCGCGGGGAATGTGGCCATATGGCCCCCATGCGCCCAACACCTCCGACCTGGGGGGCTTTATTTTTGCTAACAGTGCGACAATTTGGCACATTTTGTGGAGAGGCGCGTGTGTGCTGAGTTTAGGCACGGGGAAACACTCAGAGCTAGGTTCATTCACCCACAGGTGCGAAATGGCGAAGCAGTAACAGAGCTTGAAGGAGGAAAAATGGCAGGAGGCCTAACTTCTGGAGTTTTTGGCCAAATGAGGTGCTGTAAAAGCCCAGTTAGGGGTTTTTGGACGTTTTGAGTCCATTGGAACCATTTTCACAGGCATTTGAAGACTTCTAATGCAGGTTTTTAACCATTGAAGTTTGAGGAAGCTCCAGGAAGCTTGAAGCCCTCATTGTTTGAGGCATTGCACAGATGAGTACAGGTCCATTTTCTGAGACTGAATAGTCATTTTTGACTGATTATTATGCTCTGAACACATTGGGATAGGTTTTAGATCCATTGGAGGACTTTTACAGGTGTTTTTACCACATTGAAGATCAGGGAAGCTTGGAGGCCATATGTAGAAGAGGTCATTACTGGATGAGCCATTGTCCATTTTCAGTGTTCTAATAGTCATTTTTGGGGTTTTTATGTATTATGAACTCAATGGTACAGTCTGTAAATCCATTGGAGTTGAGAAGCAGCTTGTAAAAGAACATTTGACAAACTAATCCCAAAGAGCCAAGTCCATTGAAGGAGGCTCAAGGAGACGTAGCCCAGAGAGGGGTGAACTCCTTTATCATCTTGTTATTGTTGTGAGTTTGCTGAGTTATTTGCTGCACTTTATGTTGCTGTGTATTGGTTTTTAACACATGATTAACCTTTTAAAAGAACATTTCCTCACACATGAACATTGTCAAGAAGAAGCAAGAACTTAACACATAAACCAGTTTGCATATTTTAACACATGAAGCAAGGTCCTGTTAAGGTTTATTTTATTGAAGTAGGGGGTGCTTGCATAGCATAACAAGTCAGCCTTCTATTTTCGGTCAGGTGGTATCAAAGCATAGTTTATTTTGCTCATGTATTTGTCAATGATAGCTTGATATTTAGCTGTTGGTATTTGTGCAAGTTTTGTGTTGAAGTTTGATATCTGGCAAGTATGGAGGAAGCTTCAAACATTGATAGTTCTCCTACATCTTCCAACTCTAAGTTCTTAGAGACAAAGAGATGTTTAATGCATTGCTAACCATGAAAGATATGGTACAAGAGTTGTGGAAAGATAGGGAAGAGAGCATTGTCCTTCAAGAGCAGTTGATGGCCATGAAGGAGGAGAAGCACCAGCTTCTTGAAAAGTTGCATGAGATGGAGAATCAAATCCATGAGGCAAAGGAAACCCTTACCAAGTACATGCATGAACATGAGGTATGTAATGTTAGTTTGTCTTCAAATTCCTCTCAAGAAGAATGCTTTGGTGTTTTTGAAAATCACACAAAAGGAATAGGGTCCAAGTTATTGTTAAAAATGGGCTATGAAGGTAAAGGGTTAGGCAAGCATGCACAAGGCATTGTTGAGCCTATTTTTGTTGAAGAGAGACCTAAGTATTGTGGTCTTGGTTATGAACGAATTGATGAAGCAAATTCCAATGTTGAGGAAACAAATGAAAAAGTTCCAAGAACAAATTTTGTTTCAAGTTCACCTCCTCAAGAAGGCTATAAAGGTGAAAGTTCAAGAACTTTTGTTGAAAGTTCAATCTCTTCAGCATGCAAAACTTGTGTTCAAGATGAATGCAAATGTGTGGAACAAAAGAGTTGTGACAGCCATGAAGACAAGAACAGATTTGTTGGTCTTCAAAAGAGAGCTTGTAACTCTTTGAATTCACCTCCTCAATGCGGCGATAAAGGTGAATGTTCAAGGTATAAATCTGCCTATAATTCAGTTGATTTTGATTATGTTAAGCATGGTAAATCTGCATGTAAAAATGGAAGGAAAAGTCCATGTACATATTGTGGTTTATATAACCATCATGTTTCAAAATGTTGGAAAAGATTGTCCACTTTCAGGAAACTTTCCAAGCAAAGGCAACATGAAAAGAACATGCAAAAGATTTGCACTCATTGTCAGAAGAGGGGTCATGTCATTGACCAATGTTGGACATTGCATCCAACCACTCGTCCACAGCACAAGAAGCAGTTGGATGAAAAGATTGACAAGAATGGAAGAGGAGATTCCATCATTGATGTGATTCAAGATGATTCACAAGAAGACGACTTTCAGCAGAAGAATTCACCATTGAGTTGGCTTGGTAAGAAATGGTTAGATTTCTTGAGTAAGTAAGGCTTGTATTTTTTCTGCAGTAGATGGACATTTCAGCCTTATATTTTCATTTTGTTGAAGTTTGACAAGTTGCAGCAGTTATCATAAATTGCAAGATGCGAGTTTGCATGTGAATGCATTTACTTTTGAATGCATACTTGTGTTATACCTCCTCATCAAGAACATGTAAAAGAGGGGTATGCTGCTCATTTGTTACAGCCATATACATTTTTCATTTTCAACTCTTTAGTACCCACATGTTTTGGGTTTAAGTACCTATGTTTATACTGTAAGGAGAGTTGAAGAGCTCTGCATATGCATTTGGTTTTGTGTGTGCATAAACAATGAGTTTGATGATAGTTCATCATGAATGACTCATGATTGTAGCATGATTGTTTATCATGTCTTTTGACTTGTCGCTTTGGAAGGTTGATATGTTTTACATGAGTCTCGACTTGTGTCGATATTATCTTGACGACTATGTGGTGTCGTTGATGTTTTCGACTTGTGTTTAGTCGATTGTGTCGGATGGCTTGTAAGTCAATTTTGAGTACACTAAAATGCAGGAAAACACCATGTGCTTTGATGAAGCACAAGATGTGACAGTTGCTTGAAGAGAAAAAAGACTTTGCTGTCATCATTTTCAGTCTTGTGTCAATTTGTTTTCAAGATTGATGGTTTTCTTGGCTTGTGACAAGATGTTGTAGGAAAGTTTTTGCAGCCATTGGAGAGCGGATTGTTGACTTCAAAGAGTGCATAAGAGGGACTTGATTCTCAGTGGGAGGGTTGGCAGTCTTCCAAGCACAGAGAGAACAGTGGGTCAACAGCAGCCAGAGAGCAGTGGTTGAGGGACATAGCCAGTTGCAGTGCAAGGCATGTCAAGGTACCCAGGTGATTGTCGAAAATACTTTTCAAGTAGAATCAGTTGATAGAACTTGAAAGGAGAAGAGTATTGAAGCTCAGATAGATAATCATAAGCTTTTGTGGGTCCAAAAGCCTTTCAGTGGGAAGGGGTGATCAGAATCTGGACCAGGGGGCAAATTTTAGCTCAATTTTCAAAGTGCTCGGAATGCGATGAAAATGGTACCATTATGTCCATCTCGTCTTCCTGATTCCGGTGGTATATTTACTTTCGTAAACGGAGTCCGTATGGAGAAGATATCGCGATTTGTTCGCTGAGCCAAACAAGTAAAAAAAGGGGGCACTGACTAGGCAGTCCATACAGGCTGATTGGGCATCCGTACATGCTGACGTGGCTTGATGGTATGACTCACACGTGGCAGGTGACATGGCAATCTGTGATTGGTTACAACTGAACGAGTTATATGGTGACACGTGGCATCTTCTTAGCGAATGGTAGGGTGCCACGTGGCCCAATCAAGGGCTGCCATGTGGCACCCATTTATTGGTTGGTATTTTGTTTGGTTTATTAAAATTTATTTGGGTCCGTGGGGTTCAAACCCTGGACCTCTTCATACTGCACCAAGCTTTAACAAAGGTCAGCCCGCCAACGCACCACGACATTGGTTTTAATAACCATACGTTAAAAAAATTATATATGTTTGAGTTATGTGTGAAATGGCGCGGGGGTAGGGCTGGGGCCTAGCCCCAGCCCTCGGTTTCGTTGGTCACACATATGACCAATGCATATTTTAAACGTTTGCGAACGATGGTGTTTAATAAACGACCCACAGTCATATAACTATTGCATGTGGCCATAGCATTTGCGGGGTTTGTGTTGCAGTAAGCCCACGGTTCTATGTGGTCACATATGACCAGTCTTTCCGACAAATGGCGCTAGCGGAGTTTAAATATATTGTGCGGGGGATTTTAATGTGTGGCCCACGGTTTTGTGGTTCCATATGACCCTTTGTAAAATGGCGGGAGTATATTTCATTTGGAGCCCGGTTGTATGGTGTGCACATACGACCATGCCATTCGCGCGGGGTTTTAACATTGTATGCCGTGGTTATATTACATGTTTCCATGTGACCATTCTATGAGGTTTGCGCACACGTTTTTGATTGCTACCACACGGTCGCGTGGTTCTAACATATATGACCACCGTTTATGCCTGTGGTAAATGGCGCGCGCAGTTTGGTGGTTCAATTGTTAACTCACAGTTTTATCCATTAACATGTGACCACTTTATACACGGAGTTTTGCGCGCATTTTGGTTTATTCATTTGGGTTTCAAACGGTTACATGCCACTTGTCACATGTGCGTTGAACGATGGCACTTAGCCCCTTTATGCGCGGGGAATGTGGCCATATGGCCCCCATGCACCCAACACCTCCGACCTGGGGGGCTTTATTTTCGCTAACAGTGTGACAATTTGGCACATTTTGTGGAGAGGCATGCGTGTGCTGAGTTTAGGCACGGGGAAACGCTCAGAGCTAGGTTCATTCACCCACAGGTGCGAAATGGCAAAGCAGTAACAAAGCTTGAAGGAGGAAAAATGGCAGGAGGCCTAACTTCTGGAGTTTTTGGCCAAATGAGGTGCTGTAAAAGCCCAGTTAGGGGTTTTTGGATGTTCTGAGTCCATTGGAACCATTTTCACAGGAATTTGAAGACTTCTAATGCAGGTTTTTAACCATTTAAGTTTGAGGAAGCTCCAGGAAGCTTGAAGCCCTCATTGTTTGAGGCATTGCACAGATGAGTACAGGTCCATTTTCTGAGACTGAATAGTCATTTTTGAATGATTATTATGCTCTGAACACATTGGGATAGGTTTCAGATCCATTGGAGGACTTTTACAAGTGTTTTTTCCACATTGAAGCTCAGGGAAGCTTGGAGGCCATATGTAGAAGAGGTCATTACTGGATGAGCCATTGTCCATTTTCAGTGTTCTAATAGTCGTTTTTGGGGTTTTTATGTATTCTGAACCCAATGGTACAGTCTGTAAATCCATTGGAGTTGAGCATAAGCTTGTAAAAAAACATTTGACAAACTAATCCCAAAGAGCCAAGTCCATTGAAGGAGGCTCAAGGAGACGTAGCCCAGAGAGGGGTGAACTCCTTTATCATCTTGTTATTGTTGTGAGTTTGCTGAGTTATTTGCTGCACTTTATGTTGCTGTGTATTGGTTTTTAACACATGATTAACATTTTAAAAGAACATTTGTTCACACATGAACATTGTCAAGAAGAAGCAAGAACTTAACACATAAACCAGTTTGCATATTTTAACACATGAAGCAAGGTCCTGTTAAGGTTTATTTTATTGAAGTAGGGGGTGCTTGCATAGCATAACAAGTGAGCCTTCTATTTTCAGATCATCTCCCCTCTTGACTTGCTGGCCCAATTACATGATTTGCCTCAGAATTATAATCAGAGAATTAAATTATAGGATGCCAAAGGAAATGCTTCAGCCCAAAAACACTTAGATTGTTTTAATGATTTTGTTTACTTGGAAGAGGTAGATCACGAGGATGCAAAAATGAGATTGTTTGCACAGATTCTCTCAGGGTAGGTCAGAAAATGTTTCAAGGTACTTCAAGCAGTAAGCATCCCTGATTTTGCAGCTTTTGAAACACAGTTTCTTGCCAGATGGAGTGATAAAAAGAATCATCTTCAGTTACTAACTCAGTACAATAATACAAAAAGATCACCAAATGAAATAGTGAAAGAGTTCTCGACCGGATTGATGAAAGTTTACAATTCAATTCCCACAAAATTCAAACCTCCCACTGGAGCTGCCCAACTTCGATATGTTGATTCTTTTGACAATGAATTTTCCTTGTTGTTAAGAGAAATAATATCTAATACATTAGATGAGATGATGAGCGATGTCATTGAAGTCAAAGTAAATATGATGGCATCGATGAAGATCAAACATAATTTTGATAGAAACAGGAAGAATCCCCAAGTGGAAGCGCATCCCTCTACGTCTCAATCATCAAATGAAAAATTTGACTTGATGATGAAGACTATGGAAAGACTCATGGAAAGGATGGTCGTGGAGAATAAGCCTGCCACCAGGGAGAAAAATGATTTCCATCCTAGAAATCAAAATTTTAGAAGAGCCCTAGTTCCACAGATTAGGCAAAGAGACCACAGAGATCAAGGTGATCAACAGATAAGACCTCCTTTTCAAAAAAGCTATGCAAACAAATATTTTGATCAAATAATCCAACACCAGATGCATTGTTGTGACGATACAGAAACACACGTGTTCTTAACAAAAGGAGAACATGATCAATTTATGGATGCGAACGACAAGTTTATGATGGAGAATGATGATATGTTTTCATAGGAAACAAAAGAGGTTAGCAAAGGATACCACAATTCTATTATGCAAATTTAGAAGCAGCATAACCTCAGAAGTAAAAAGGTGCTTGTAGAGATTCTGAAGGAGAATCCCACAAGGGAACTTCAGATGAACACTGCTTCTTCAATCCAACCGAAGAAATATAATTCAGTAAGGGGTGTAGTGGAGAAAGTTAAATCAAAGGAAGAATCCTAAAGAAATCACCTGAGGCAAGAAAAGAAACGGTCATCAAAGAGTTAGAAAAATCTCCTCCTCCTTTTAATTTTGCAAGTGAAATGGCTAAAATCAAAATATTTGTTCCATTTAATGAAATAATCAAGAAGGGAGAGTATATAAATCAGATCATTAAAATGTTAAATATAGAAGAAGCTCTTGACACCTTGAGCATACAAGACAACCACCCTGCCATCTTGTTTGGCCCGCGCGTAGAATAAAGTGGCAATGTTGATGATGTTCCTCCTTTCTATTTTAGCCTTAAAATTCATGGCATGACCTTACATAATTCCATGTTAGATTCAGGCACATCGCATAATCTCATGCCCAAGGTGGTCATGGATGAGTTAGGCATAGACATTACAAGACCTTATAAATACCTTTTCTCTTTTGACTCAAGGAAGGTGAAATTCTTGGGTTTGATCAAAGATTTGGTCATATCATTGTCTCCAATCCCATCGGAAAATTTGGTCATGGATGTGGTGGTTGTCGACATCCCTCCACAATTCGACATGTTGTTATCTATATCTTGGTCTGCAAAATTAAAGGAAACCTTGCAAATGGACATTGTTGATATTATGGTAGCTACAGGAGGTATTAGCCTCCATTTGTGACCATTGATGAGATTAGAATATTCCATAAGCAAGAAAATATTTGGATATAACCCTAGAAGAGAAGTCAGCTAAAGAAAATATTATATACTAAGTATTTGTCACCCAGAAAGAGAAGTCGACCTAGACAGTCTAGCAGAAGAAGTATAAATATAAGAGACTAGTCTTAATTTTAGCTAGAATTCTTAGAATTGCAGAAATACACTTGTGCGCACTGCAGAAGGCCAGAAGTGTGCAAGTCTGGGGAGCATTTGCTGCCACAGTTCTGAAATCTACATTTTCGGTTTCTCTAGGTTGGACTCTCTAATCAGTTTTGGTTATCTTTTCTTGGAGCATTATCCTTGGTTCGCTATTGGTTTGCTACCATAATTCTTCTCTCTGTCAAGGTCAAGGTGCTTGGGGGTGGAATTAGTGCCTATGGTTGGGTTACAATATTGCTATATTGTTTATGGTTAAATGAGCACACCCAATATTCTAACAAGTTGTGGGCCCACACCTCCTTCATTCAATATAACCACTAGAAGGAAGCTAAGTCATAAGTTTATCAAGCTTGTTGAAGAAACTACTGCTAGGGTTTCTAACAGGTGCAGTTACTAAATCATTGTTGCTAGGGTTACTAGCAGGTGCATTTGCAGAAACCCTAAAACCCTTGTCTAGCATCTTATGATGGAATACCTTACTCTAGAAGAATATTTTCTAGTGTGCCTTAGTCCAACACACCTCTTGGCACTCTCAGAAGGCAGAAACGTGAAGATTGATATTTTGTATCAAAGCTTGACCAATTATCAGTCAACAAAAATCATGAATGAAAAGGAGAATCATCTACACTACTCAACAGTCACAGGAACTCTTGAAGATGACATATGGATAATTGATAGTGGAGCTTCCAGGAATATGATAGGAGACCAAGCCAGACTCTCCATTCTAAATGAAAATAAGACATCATACAAGGTAGAACTTGGAGACAAAAACACTTACCCAGTCGAAGGAATTGGTCAAGCCTCTATCAAATTGAAAACAGGTAACAATGTTCATTTGAGAAATGTCTTATGTGTGCTTGGTTTAGAAAAGAATCTTGTATCCATATATTTCCTAGAAGACAAAGGAAAAATAATAGACTTTGTAGATTGAAAAGTATTATCTTGGCCTAGAGACTCCAACATAGAGAATGCTAGAGTTATTGGAACCCATGAAGGAAGACTATACAGACTACTAGAACAAAATGATGAAGCCCTTGTACATGATGAAGTCAATCCTAATGAACTTTGGCATAAAAGGTATTCTCATATCAACTATCAAGCAGTACCCTTCCTCAAAAATATGGTTGAAGGAATACCAAAACTACAGTCTACACATGAAGGAATTTGCAAAGGATGTGCTCTTGGTAAGAATGTTAAGAAACCATTCTCAAGAAGCAATAATAGATCTAAGGAAATCCTAGATCTAATACATTTAGATGTTTGTGGTATGATGCCAGT
>JASDQU010683597.1:46767-60929 GCA_032191745.1 Picea mariana
CCTCAAATTACAATTCATAAAATAAAAAATGATAAGGAACAAAAGGCAGTTGCTAAGCAACCATGTCCTTCACTCCAAGAAGACCTTGCAACTGTGCAAGTTTGTGCTCTTTGAATATTTTTTTGAAGATGTAGATGTCTGCATGGATCTGATGAAGTATATGCATCATTGATATTTCCACACATATCCACTTTATCTTCTTGTAATGAATAATATCCAAATAAATTTTGAATGAAATTTTGAAAACCGTGTGGCCGTTTCCAAAAAAATGCTGAAATTTTGTTGATTTTAAAACGATCATAACTTCACTTTCTGGACTCCGTTTTTTTTTAAATTGGATATTTTCCTGAGAGGAATTCAAATATACAATTTGTTTCAGCAATTTTTTCTCAGAAAATATCAGAATGGCATCTAATGTGCAGGGCTCCCTTTTTGTCTCCTGAGATGCATGGATGGTGCATGCAAAAGTGTCTGCATGTGACTCCTGAGATGCATGCCATATATCTTCCACATGAATTTCAGAAAACAAATCTGAAAAGGAGTAGAAATCATCTTCAATTAATGGAATACAAATTTCTGCAAAAACTTTTGTAGAAGACTCTTCATAATAAGAAGCTTGATCTTTTGATGGCTTCTCTTGTGGCTCTATCTGTTCGACCTCCTGCATGAAATATTCACAATAATCTTTATTCCCAAATAGAACCTGCAATTTGGTCCATAATTCATTTGGAGTTAATCCTTGTGATTCTTCATATACTTGATGGAAAAGTTTGGGAGAAATAGACATGCCGATACTTCCTATGGCCATATCTTGTCTATTGAGAAAGTCATTTTTCTCATCGATAGAATCAGGCTCTACTTCCATTGCCATGGTTATTTGGTACAAGCCTCTACATCTAAGATGAAGCATAATTTTTGGCTTCCATTCCAAATAGTTATGAGGCGTGAGAAGTATTTCCGGCGAATAATCCATCTTTAAGTGTTCTTCAATCCTTAGTACCTGCAAAAATTAATTTCGTGTAGATTTTTCTTAGAAGTCCGTCGGCTCTAATACCATGTAAATGTGTTGAACCTGCACATAATAGATCTAGCTATAAAATACTACACACATTTTCAGAGAGAATTTGAGAAAGAAGAAGCAAGATAGAAAGAATGGAAGAATTCTCATTAACCGTATTCCACACTCAAAGAGTGAATAACTTACAATATATATAGGATAAATGAGTAACTAATGATCTATAGTGGTGGTCTAGATTGATCTGGACACACACCAACAGTTACAAGAGTAAATTGTCACCTAGTCTAGTCTCTCAGGCAGTTACGGGAGTGAACTGCCACCTAGCTGATTTAACTAGTCAACTAGTCTTCAGTTAATTGACTAAACAAAGAGTAGTGAGTTGGTGATGATCCAAATGTTGCATGGTGACAAAACCAATGCAACATCTAAATTCAACTCAACTAGTCAAATTGAAGTGTCAACTGAAAGAGAATATTCTCTAGGTGGAATATTCTCCCCTAAAATATAGGAGTCTCAATAATGACTAATTATGACTAATAAACATGGAATAACCTTAGGAAAAATAAATCCTAGGTGTGTGTGAAGTAACTCCAACAATGTTAATCAAAATCCATTTCTATCAGTCTTCAAGTCCTCTTGAAATAATGTCAGTAAAAGTAGAAAACGATGTGGAGAGATTAAGTACAAAGCAATGTATTGGACTGTTACTAAGAGTTTCTTTCTAAGTCAGCTTTCCTAAAGAGGGAACCAAAATATAAAAGATACAACACTTCAAAATTAAATAAGATACTTTTCTAGCCAGCTAAAGTTATTTTAGTATAAGTTCAGTTTAAACAAAGCGTTTCATGCCAATATCAATAAATTAATAGTAAAATCAGAATGAGAACTTGTTACAATTGTAAGTTCAATTTAAAAATCTTTAACATCCCCATTAGTTCACGAAAATACATAAGAACTAATTTCACTACAACAACCTATGGTGTTTTACTCATACGCTTTTCTCTCTAAGGAGAAACAAAACGAGGCCATATAAATGTCCAACAACAAAACTAGAAGTTTACTTCTTATTTTCATCGGTACCAACAACCCTAGAAAATAAAACAATCAGGAGGAGAGAGTGACAATTTTTTTAATTAAATAAGATCAGATTGTCCAAAAAATGTCATATCTACATATGCATGTCAAAATAACAAATATTTTAATCTAGCTTAGAAAATATGTAATAAGAAACAGTGTCCTAAAGTAAAGATAGAAAAAATAAATCTATGTCGAATCTATCCAACTCATTAGGTTGTCTGCAATTATAATGTTATCTACAACTATCCAATTTAACAGAATGCAAGGATAGAAGAGGAAATTGTAGCCAGTAAAACTCCAAATATACAAAAGGAATCTTGAATTACTAGTCTCCCTCATGCTTACCTGATCTAATACCAGGTGAGGAACAAGACCCAAAACCTGCCTTCGGCTGACAGACTACTCTACTATTGAGCATATGCACCTTTTATGATAGTCATCCTTAAGAGTTTGATCTGAAGTTATAAATTGATGCCTTCAATTCCCCCACTCAAGCCACATTTTGATTGCACATCCTAGTATAGTAGCAGGGCTCACCTTGGACTTGCAAATTGTACCCAACCCAATGAGAAAATCAAGTCAAGTCAAATGGGAAAAACCAGAGGTCATTGTGTCAACTTTGGAATTAACAAGTTTGACTCACAAGCCTAACTCGTAATTTCATGTATGTTGAACTTGCTGAGATTTTCAACAAAAATTTTTGGCACCTTTGATGGTAGTCACCCCCCCCTCAAGCCATATTTTGGCTCAGGAATCCTAAAATAGTAGCAGGACTCACCTTAGACTTGTGATTCATACCCAACCCAATAAGAGAATCAGGCTAAGTCAAATGGGAGAAATAAAAGGTCTTCGTGTCAAACTTGGACTTAGAAAGTTTGACTCACAAGTCTAACTAGGACTTGCACGTATATTGGACTTGTTGAGTTTTTCAAAAAATATTTTTTGGTGCACCCGGATGGCATGTCAACAAGTGGGGCTTGAACGGGTTGTTCGACTACCACTTCACCATGCATTGAAATCCTATCAAGGGGTGAGTATGTTGATGTTAATGAAACTGGGAAGGAGGTGGAGAGAGGTAGCAAGGATGAGTATGAACTCCTCCCTACCAACTAATGAAATGATGGTTTTTGATGGAGTTTATGGGGCTGGTACAATGAGGTGAATGATGGGTTTTTGATCGACTTGTGCTTCTTGAGGTAGCGAAGTATAAGGCAGAAACACTATGATGATAATTTGAAGAGGAGGATCCAAGAAGTTTCAAGTATGATGATGATATCAGATGGGTTGAGAATTATTTCATATGTTTTCTGAAATAAGCTCTTGTTTGGCCTAGTCTCCTTGAGCACAAATGGAGGAGATGGTTATGGGTGAGGAGCTAGTTGTTTTGGGTTTCCTACTCATCGATGGCTACAAGTACTCTATTACTCTATCTTTTGTTCTTGTGAATTTGTTTTGGGGTGTTTTCTTGGTTTTGAGGAGACGGGTTGATCTACCTCTAGACTCGAGTATGACTATGTTGGTGAGGTCAAGGGTCACTCTAGGGAATCATCTACCTCCATTTGGCTCTCTCCCTGGTACTTTCAACTTTGGTTCCCAACATTGTTTTTATCGTCTTATTTCTCTCTTGTGAGGGCATCTTCTATAGGAAATATGGTTCGTAGCTCATGCAAGGATGGGGATGCTCATAAAATCAAGGCCTGAGTGTGAGCACAAGCATCAACATGTCATTGAAAGGACTTGAAACCTATTGAGGACTATATTAGCTACCTTCTTTCACTGGTCATGCATGTTTCACTTGACAATATGTTTCTTTTTTGTTTTGTTGATTTTGTAATAATATCGCTAGAAAGTTAGCAACATGATATGACACTATTTGAAGGGCCATATGGACCATTGAAGGCACACAGTTGGACGTTTTTTTCATTGTTTTTCAATAGTTTAACCCTACAAGGTGTGTATTCCTCAATATTTCTAAGCAACATTCAAATGGATTTTTCTTGTCAATTCATTGTGGTTCAATGGATTTACTCACTTATGTTTTGTTAAGGGTTTTCTAGGATTGCCAATTTATCTTTTACAATTTCTTTTTGTACAAGTCCATGTTGCTCCCTTGCATGCCAACCTAAGATATTGTGAAGGGAATATTATTTTGTTTAGTTTTATTCTTTGGTTCTCCATAATTTTTCTACTGAGGGGGATTTTTATGGTTCTTATAGAGACCCCAAATTCATTGCCATTCAAAATCCCATACTAGTAATTGGACAAGGCCACACAAGGCTCAGTGGTGGGAAACCTTTTCCTAGCAACAACATAATGCATAGTCCATATTATCTTTCAGCTCTAGATAACACTCTATCGATATATTTCTCCATTTGGTTGTGGATGCTAGGGGAGTGAGTGCTAATAGATTATGATATGCTTTCATTATTTTTACTCTAGATTCTTGGGCCATTTCTCTTGAATCTATTTTTTTTCTATTAGTGCTTGGTTTGTCTTAGCTTATATCTTGTGATCAGTTTGTCTTAGCATGGAGAAATGAATTACTTTCTTTTAGTTTTTGCATCTTTCTTTATTAGGAGACTTTTTTGTCACTCCCACAATTTATTGGCACTTTTGTACTTAGTAGTCCCATTGATCTACTTTTCTTGTATTGGCATCTTGCATTTTTTTTTAAAAACATTGTTTGTAGTTTTCTTATCTTTCATCTTGCATTGACCTACTTTGTATGAATCTTGCATTGACCTACTTTTGTACTCTTGTGTTAGCATATTGTATCTTGAATTTATGTACTCAGTTGTAAATTTTTAACCAAGAAAATGAGTAACAACATGACAACAACATTCATTGACCTTCAAAAAGTTTCTTTGCTAGCATTGTCTTTTCATGCAAAATCAGGTTGGTGAAAATCAATTACTGACTTAGACATACTGGAAGCTAATTATAATAGTAGTGTTTTACTCATTTATGAAAAGAACCCTTTATATCTAAGATGCCCTCATCAATTAACTTCATTCTTCATCCAATACCAAGTTCCCATGTGTTGTAGGTGAATCCCCCTACGGACAAGTGGATTCCCTCTTGGTCTCTAGACTCCTAAGGCCAAGACAGAAAAGTGCTTAACATGGACACTGACTTCCTTTTAGATCTAATCAAGCTAATAAATGAAAGAGAAGGAAAAATGTATGTACCTTATTAGCGACGTTTGTCCTTGCAAAGTCCTGACTGAGCTTCGATCCTGAGCTCCCTGATAGGTCATGTAGGACAAACAAAGATAAAATGAAATTCTTACTCTACTGAGATTAGCTCAAATATAGATCCATCTATTGCGGACAAACTCATATGGAACAAGCCAAAAGAAAAATAAGTTTGAAAGAAACAAGCCAAGCATTGATTATTAATGAGAACAAGTAAAAGTACTTACAATCATTTGATGAGGGTGCAACAGCTTCTTCCAGTTCTCCTTGTCCAGCCCCTTTTCTCAAGTAATCTACACTGATCGCTCTGATGACATCTCACTTATGAGATCATAAGTGTCACATCTCCAATCTCTCATGTTCATACCACTTACAGGATCATAAGTTTGGTATCAATCTCTAGTCTCTTCCTCATGTACCTTTCACCATGAGAAGGCCTCCTTATATAACCTTGGAGAGGTCCAACCACTTGAGAGATATTTGGGATAAGTTGAGGATTCCTCTCCTTCAGTTGAGGATATTCCCTAAGATCATGCCTTGACCATCTATTCGAATCCAACCACCTTCAAGAATTGAGGGATTCTTCCCTAATTTGTCTCAACAAACCCAAAACTTGCTCAGAAAAGGGTAGCACTCCCCCAAAAGGGTACACAGGGCGCTCAAACACTCCCCCAAAGAGGCTCAAGGAGCGTCGGCACTCCCTGATAGTGGGTAGGGGAGTGCTTCTCTCCAAAATCCATTTTTTAGTGGTTCTTTCAGTGGCAAAAGGTTTGTATTCCCTGTCAACTGATTTCTCTTCTTCAAAACTAGTCTTTGAGGTGTCTTAAGTGTCTTTATGATGTCATTAGAGGCATGAGATAGGAAATATGGCAGTATGATGTTTGTGACACTTGAAAAAATTGTGTTCAAGATGCGACACTTACAGACAAGATGCGACACTTACAACACTTTTAATGACGACACTTGTGACACTATCAAAGTGAGTAATTTTGAGGTGTAACAGATTGCCCCCCAAGGTACAAAGTTAGAATATGATGATGACTGAAGTACTTTGTATACTTTTTTGAGAAAGGGTATGGATGCATAGAAACCGAAAAAAGTTACACACAACCATCAAACAAATATTATGACATGTTTCAGACCCAAGGCAGGCACACCTATGCTTGAGTGATAAAGACTTCTTAGGTATGGCCACCATAAAATAGACTACGGATCCATAATCATATTGACAAAAGGTATAGCCACTGAATATACAATGTGGATCTATGAGATTAAGAGACATAGCCATGACCAATACAAATTGGATCTATGTAACAGTATATGTGTCATAGTTTAAAAGAACTCCTTCGCAACTTGGGAAAAGTATACATAAGAGTGAAAAACTCAACCCAGGGTCTTCTTACCAATCCCGATGTAGTACAAATCTAACCATGTGAATAGATGTCCTGATGTCGAACATGGCAGAAACCACTTGATTACTGGTCAATGAGGTAAACCGTTAACAAGCGCGAGGGAAATCACCATTAATGTTAATGATTCCCAAGGTACTCTAGTACATTCTGACGAATGTGAATATATGAGTTGAAGTTGAACATATGTGGAATCATCCGATCAGAGGTCAATGATGTAAACCCACTGTCAAACATGAGGAGGCCTTCCATTGAGGCATGTAGGTCCCAAGGTACTAACTGGTTTCTAAGTCTAGCTCTTGGATAATGTACTGAAGTCGACAAGAATAGACTTGTTGAAGGAGGGCCTTGATGTATCCCCCATCAACGACACGAAACTGACACAGAGATGTAATTGGTAGATCAAATGAACATGGACTGACATGGATATTGAAACAAGATATTTGCGATGGCTGACTCTTGAGGCAGATACTTCCCTTGAACACTGAGGCACAACAGCAGAAATGTGACATGGACCAAAACTTGATGATGCAGTGGATGCTGTGACTTTCTTCAGGTGACCCAAAGGAGTAAAAGAAACTCAGAGGATTGGCTCAGTGCAGAGGTTTAATGGATTAAAATGCGTGCAAAGACAAAGTGTCGTGTTCAAGGGCGACCATAAGGGTTACTGGTAATGTTCTCAAAACAATGCTTGGCTTGCTTCTTTAAATTTCCCCCCCATCCAGATAGATGAGTACCTATTTTTAATTTAACGATCTCGAGGAGGGTAACACATGCTCGATATGACTCACCTTCGGTAAGTCCCTCTTCCTTTGTTTAACGAAATGGAAGAAGTAAGGGTTCGATCCCGTATGGGACCTTCAATGTATGATTGTTTAACGAGTCCAGAGAAGGTAAACTCAGTGGTTTTTCATATTTAGAGAGTCTGAAAACAGCTTAAAGATGACTCCAATGTTGTCATTTTTTGTAATGTTAGTCTCGTGAGGCCGAAAAAGAGATAAATTATCACTCGAAAGACACCCTTTCAAACCTTTTAATGAGTAGGAAACAAAGCAAGATCACTCGGAAATATTTTCATGTTTAGAGAGTCTGAAAAGAGCTCAAAGACGACTCCAAGGGGTTCCTTTTTCGTATATCCATGCGAGTCCAAAAAGTGATAAAAGTATACTCGGTTACATTCTCATGTTCTTTCGAGCATGAGAAAGAACAAAGACTAATCTTGATATGCCCCCAGCTTGAAATCTAGTGGCTTAACTCCAGAATGATCATCAAAGGCTGGAGACATGCCCTCCAAGCTTCAATTCATTCACCGACTTTGAGGTTGTCACCAATTTCTCTACTAGACGAAGAAAAAGGATAAGAGTGAATGAAAAGAAGGTTCAAGAGAGGTGACTATTGACATAGCAAAAGAACTATGCTCAGGGCTCTAGGTTCAAGCCCCAAATTGTTGTTTCATTTTTTAACGAGCTTGCTACAAAGAGGAAAACTATGCTCAAATCTTTTGTTTCATTTTTTAACGAGCTTGCCACAGAGAAGAGAAAACTATGCTCATGACCTCTATTTCATTTTTTAATGAGATTGCTATAGAGAAGAGAAACTATGCTCATGAAATCTCCTTGATCATGGCTGCCAAGAGAATAACGCTTTGGAAGGACACCATGTCAAGGGGAAAAAATCGGTCATGGCATCCAAGAGATCTTCACTGGATAGAAGAAAATCGCTTTAAAAGGAACACATTTCGAGGGCCGCAACAGGGGTAAGGAGATCATGCTCCAATAGCCCTACCGAAGAGATCACCATGTCAACTACTGGATCCAAGTCGTTTGAAGTTGAAGTCATGGGAGATAACACCACATAATTGACATGCGACGAGGGCGATACTGTCGTCATATAAGAACCAGTCAAGGAGGTAATCTAGTCAGGACTGATGAAGGAAAGTTGATTAATAGTCACAATTCTTCCATCGTGAGGGAAAGATATCACACGAAAAAGAGTGGACAACATAGCTTTCATGAAATAGACATAATCCCACCCAAGGAGTAAATAAAAATCCAAGGGGTCTGGGACTACCATGACATCAATAAAAATAGTTTTCCCTCCCAAAGTTATGGGAAACTGAAGAAGGGTCCCTAAAGGTTGACTAGTTCTTCTGTTAAAAGATAACAGATTCTGTGTAACCGGAGAAAGCTAAGGACAACCCAAAGCATGCCAAGAAATAGAGGACAATATACTAATGGACACACCTTCATCTATCAGCATTTGAGGAACCTCCCGACCACAAACCTGTAATGTAATCTGGAAAGGAATGTGAGAAAGAAGACGAGGTCTGGTTAGCACACCCCAATCAAAAAGGATGGCCTCATTGCCTGGAGGGGGTTTTGTGGGAGAAGGAGGAATGCCCCCCAACACGGTAGATCCTGTATCAACGAGAAAAATGTGGGCAATATCGGGTTTACTCTCTAGAGGGAGAGTAGGATCGACCAATGATGGGATCGAATCGACCACGCTGGCACTCTTCAGAGGAAGAGTGGGATTGACCGATGATGTAACTGGAGAAACCACTTTGGCACTCTTCAGATGAAGGGTGGGGATGATCGAGGAAGGGTATGGATCAGTCACTTTGGCACTCTTCAATGGAGGAGTGGGATTGATCGATGGTAGAACTGAATCGACCACTTTGGCACTCCTCAAGGGAGGAGCAGGATCGATCGATGGTAGAACTAGATTGACCACTTCGGCACTCGTCATAGGAGGAGTGGGATCGATCGATGGTGGAATCGGATCGACCACTTTGACACTCTTCAAATGAAGGGTGGGACTAATCGAGGAAGGAACTGGATCAGTCACTTTGGGTTCACTCTGTAGATGAAGTGGGGCTGACCAATGATGGAACTGGATTAACTACTTTGGTTAGTGGTTCAATCGAGGATGAAACTAGACTGACCACCAGATCAACCGGATTGACCGTGCATGGAACCGGATTGACCAGTCCATCAACTAATGATGGGTTGGGGGAAAGCTTATGATAACCTTTTGGAAGTTTATGTTTTTCCAAAAGAGAAGATGCCTCGTCCATGTGAGGACAAAGGTGAGAATAATGATCACATTTGCATAACATACAAGGGAATTTGACAGTTGTCTTCTTCTTACCAACCTAAACGTCACTAGTTGATGGGGCATCACTAGCATGCCTAGCAGAGGTCAATGACACGGAGGACCACATTTCTAAGACCTTGGGAATACTAGGGAAATCCATTAGAAATTGGTCACCGTTACAAAGACTGTAAGGGAATTTTGGTTTCGGATTCTTTATTTTAATCTTGTTGACCTCATCAACACTCCCAGTACTATTAACAGTAGTTGTTTTCTTGGATCCAACATTTGATTTTGTTGGATCCTTGGTCCTTTTCGGGCTCTTATTCTTCTTCTCTTTTTATTTCTTCTTCTTCTGATCAACCTGGCTACTTGCTTTAGATATTTCACTAGGTGAAGAAGGAGAAAGGGAAGGAGAATTAATGGGTGAAGAAGGAGAAAAGTCGACATGAGGTTGATGTGTGGGTGGTGTACTGACATCTAAAGTATTATGTGCAGTTGAAGAATTGGGAGGATTCTAGATCACCAGAGTGGGGAACAACCAAACCGGTAATCCGATGGTGAGTCCCGGAAGACTCAGTGTGGCAATGTACGGAGGACCAAAGTTTCCAAATGAAGGAAAGGTATAAGGTTCCCCATGACAAGGGGTCCCTCCATTGGTACTCTCAGGATTTTATGCCATTAACACTGACTCGACCTAAGGTCCACTAAGTAATACAAACAACACACGCTATGAATTTGAGAAGCAAACAATCAAACAAAACCTTCCCACAATGAAACCACTAGTTGGTGATGAAATCCAACATCGCGAGATCAAAATAGGAAGAGGAAAGGATAGAGCGGGTGGATCAATTATGTTGGCAACCTGCTTAACGGACTTATGCCTTGGTGCAAGCTTCCATGCAGTAATTGTGGATTTACCCTCCAAGGAGCCCGAGTGAGTTTGACCAACGTCTGTTCCAGGTATAGTGAGACTTCCCTTAACCATCACCTTGTGTGAGACTCTAAATATTATGGCTACTAAGGAAACCAACTCACAGTCAGCCCCTAGGCGGGTACAGTCGATAGTCCAATCCGAATTTATGGGCAGGATAACAAGTCTGAAATCAACTTGAGAGGCTCCCACACATAATCGTGGGTATACCCTCAAGTGACCCCCAATATACGATCCCACCACTACAAATAGTTGAACCATGGAGGGATAATCTTCGTAACTCACCCAAATGTGACCTCGTGTGTAACCCCTGTGTGAGAGGGGGATCCCAGAAATCCCATACGACAATTGGATTTTCTGTCCCTATCGCAATATTCTAAGTTTGTTTGATAGCTTTGGAAAGTTATCCTTTCAACCTATTCCAAATCCCTACACCTTAAACTAATGTAGGTTTGCTAACAAATATGTAAAAATTCTGATAAATTTTTAGTTAAGCGTTGATTTTAGTGGTTGTTGTTTACTCAGAGGTGTATGAGAGTGAAAACCGATGATATTATGACTCAGTTACCAAAACATGCATAAGAAATGATAAGCAATATTTTCTTTCAATGAATGTTTAATTAAGGGGAGGAGAAGGATTTTCCTTTCACTGTCAAACACTAAGATGAAATGACCTCATGCAATAGTCCTGAATAAGGAATCCAATGCAATGCTAAAAAATTTATATGTCACTGATAACCAATAGATGTAAAGCTTCCTATGCTAATCGGACTTCAAGAGTTGTGATATTTAAGCAATCTGGAAGCAAACTTCACATAAACCAAAAGACACCCTTGTTGTGATCAAACAAGAAACAGAAAACCAAAAAATCAAAAGGAAGGAAAAATATCTTGGACAAGATGACTCAAAGATCAGAAAGAAAAGTAGAAAATACCTTTGAAACTCCTTACAAAGTTTTCACTCACTCAGATAAACGAGAAGAAAATGACAAATTGACTCCAAATCATCAAGGACAAAGAGTTATTGCAAAGTAAGGAAAAATGTCAAAAAATCCATACAAAAGAGGATGAATCCTTAGAAAACAGGGTGTTGACGGCCAATACCAAGATGGACTGAGAGTATGAGACCTTGAGCAAATGCAAAAGGCAAAAATTGAACCCAGAAATTGAAAAACTAGAGGGGTTTTCATTGAAAATGGGGTAGTGATCAGGTGTAAGGGGTACCAGAGTGCTCCAACACTTTGTGTAAGACCACCAGGGAGTGTTTGTTCTCTAATAGCAAGGGAAGGGGAGTGCTCTGCTGCAAAAGCTCAGAAAAATGCCTAGAAACTCAAAAAATCCAAGAAATTCAATCAATCAGGGTGATCATGATGAAATAAAGAGGCAATCAAACAAATCTAAGAATCAAAAAGATAGTATGGAGAAGGTCAAATGAGTGGTAAAAGGGCCAAAACAAGATCTGGGAATGGAAACAAAAATCAGAGCTCCTCTCTAGTGGAGTTCACAATTTCTGTTGTAGGTGAATCCCCCTATGGACAAGTGGATTCCCTCTTGGTCTCTAGACACCTAAGGCCAAGACAGAAAAGTTCTTAACATGGACACTGAATTCCTTTTATATCTAATCAATCTAATAAATGAAAGAGAAGGAGAAAGATAGGTACCTTATTAGCGACATTTGTCCTTGCAAATTCCTGGCTGAGCTTCGATCCTGAGCTTCCTGATAGGTCCTGTAGGACAAACAAAGATACAATGGACTTCCTACTCTACTGAGATTATCTCAAATATATAGCCATCTACTGCAGACAAACTCATATGGAAGAAGCAAAAAGAAAAATAAGTTTGAAAGAAACAGGCCAAGCATTGATTATTACTGAGAACAAGTAAAAGTACTTACAATCCTTTGATGAGGGTGCAACAGATTCCTCCAGTTCTCCTTGTCTAGCCCCTTTTCTAAAGTAATCTACACTGATTTCTATGATGACATCTCACTTATGAGATCATAAGTGTCACATGTCCAATCTCTTATGTTCATACCACTTACAGGATCATAAGTTTGGTATCAATATCTAGTCTCTTCCTCATGTGCCTTTCACCATGAGAAGGCCTCCTTATATAAGCTTGGAGAGGTCCAACCACTTGATCCTATAGAGGGTCTTCATCCATACATTGAACAAGAAGAACAATTCCACTACTTTGGATATTGTAGCATTCAAACAAATAGAATTTCTGATTTTACTTTTCCTTTTGAAATGTAAAACAAAAACTATAGCTAAAAATCCGAACAACTATATGGTATTAGACATATTTAACACTGTAAATAGAAAAAATCCCAACTAAGCCAGAACTAAAGACTTCAATTCCAGAAGATCCAAGGCTATGGTGCAATTTTCATATTGTACATCAATATCTTGCAATTATAAAAACTCTTACTTGTAGGAAAGTATTAAATTGTGAACACCACATGGCACTAGACATATTTTACATTGTAAATAGCAAAAAGAGATTAATAAGATATAACTTGAAACTTCATTACAAGAAGACTTGAGGCTATGATACAATTTTCACATAGTAAATCAACGTTTTGCAATTATTATAGATCATGATTTGCACTAAAGAATTAAAGCATGATTTTCAAATGTTTTATTCGAATTCAAATTGGGTGATGGTTGGAATTGGATTGACCTGGAATCAAATCCATAGAATTTCTAAGGTAGAAGGAAATTTAAGGGAAAAAAGGAAAAATAAATCCATGAAGAAGATTAAAGCTGAATTAAGTATATATTCAAATGGAATTTTTTTTTTATTAAGACTTGAAAATGGAAAATTTGCCTAAGTTTGGGCAGTCTTCTTGGGAAGAACAAAAAGAAATGATTTTTTTTTCATCTTCATAATTTCAGAATGAAATCCCCACTATGCAGGCTCTTTCTTATGGTTTCAAAACATCCATGATCACTCTTGTAGACTATGTTCATGTACTATATCCTATTCATATCTGGCCATATTCTAAAATGTTATGGAACAATGGTGCATTAGAGGAAGTCATTATACTTTTCACTTTCAATGGAAAGGGTTGTAGGTGTTGGATTACTGAGAGGGGGGGTGAATCAGTAATAACGTAATTATAATCCTTTTTCTTCAAATGTTATATCAATGTAGAATTATTTACCAATAATGAGAAGTAATAAATAAACAATCACACACATGCACAGTACACCAATGTTTTATGTGGAAACCCAAATCGGGAGAAAACCACAGAATGCTTTTTCTCATATGTCTTGAAGAATTACATTCATTGGAAGCACCAACTTCCTTTGTTTTCCAGCTGCAACTGGAAGGAGGCTCCAACCTCCTAGTTTCTCAGGCTACAACCTGAGGGAAGCTCCAACTCCCCAAATCACTAGCTACAACCAGAAGGAGGCTACAACCCCCAATGTTCTC
>JASDQU010683597.1:85259-99880 GCA_032191745.1 Picea mariana
ATAGACATTCAATTGGCTGTGATTGTTCACCTGGCGACTCCTTGGTTCGCAGATTTTACATGTTCTCATTGGCGACTCCACCAGTCTTAAATGTTGAATTCCTCCACTGCTCGGATCGCTGCAAGGTGCTACGTGATGAGGTTCAGAATTTTTGCAGGTCATTTTATTTATGCAGGCACCTGGTCTACTGTTCTTGGTACTTTACTGGAAAGTACCATCCCTAGATGGAGCCTATGTTGTAACAGATTTTGAATTTGTCTCTACTTAGTGTCTTCATCCTAAATGTGTTTGAGGATCACTATTTCCTCTTAACTGAGAGTCCTCTTACTGCTCCTGAAAACTGTGAATATACTAGAGAAATAATGTTTGAAATATTTAATGTTCCAGGACTTTATATAGCTGTACAGGTTGTCCTTGCTATTGCTGCTGGGTACAGAACTTCTAAGTGGATGCTGGAGATGGGATTACACACATTGTACCTGTAGCAGATGGATATGTTAATGGAAGCGCTATGAAATCAATCCCTATCACTGGAAGTGACCTCACTTTGTTTGTTCAACAACTTATGCGGGAAAAGGGTGAAAATATACCACCTAAGGATTCTTTGGAAGTGGCACGGAGAATAAAAGAAGCTTATTGCTACACCTATGCTGATATTGTTAAGGAATTTGGTAAGCATGATCGAGACCCTGAAAAATATATAAAACAATGAAATGGTACGAAACCTAAGATAGGAGCACGATATTCTTGTGATATTGGTTATGAGCGATTTTTGGCTCCAGAGGTCTTCTTTAATCCTGAAATCTACTCCAGTAATTACACCCCCCCTGCCTGTTGTGGTGGACAAGTGCATCCAGTCATAGCCAATTGACACCAGATGCTCAATTTGGTGGAAATCACATCACAGGCCAAATGACATGGTTTTAGGCTTTTCGTGCTGTCATAGATTTCATTGCAAATTTCCAGTACTTTAGAGGCGACTTGATATACATACTAAATACTAAATGGGGCTATATTGTAGTCAGTTATGATCGGCTGAACGAAATCTGGTTTAGTGTTCTTACATTAACGAAGCAATCGTGGAAGTGAAGGCGGAGCAAGGACGCCCCATTCGTTTCTCATTGGCCACCGCTTACTTCACTGCGGATTTCACTATCCATGGCGCATTCGGACACGATTTGTCATAAAACGTTGAGATCAGTTGCCCATGAACAGAGCTATTAATGCAGGATATAATAACCAGTACGCTTAGAGCAGTGCATGCGAGAGTCTTCATGATTAGAAGAACTAACAGATTTCCTTGCAAGTGCAGAAAATGGAATGGAATTCACTGTGGAAAGACAGTGTATGCGTGGAAACTTGGAGGGACAAATGGTGGCTGTGAAAAGGGCCAGGAAAGAGTCTAACCAAGGTGGTGCAGAATTTATGACGGAATTGGAACTCCTCTCTCGAGTTCATCATAAGAATCTGCTGGGACTGATAGGATTTTGTCTCGAGTGAGGCGAGAAAATGCTTGTGTATGAGTACATTCCAAACGGATCACTCAGAGATAATATCTCGGGGAAAACTGGAATTCGTCTTGATTGGTGGAAGAGGTAATTGTAAATCAATTAAACGTGAGAAGTGGAGCTCTTGTTCTATCGGTTCCAGAAAAAAATGCTGCAGCAAAGGCAGGGGTGATTTGCTGGTAACATAATGCGTGGCGATGTGATTGTTTCCATCGACAATCATACGATAAAAAAATGTAGCAGAACTATTTAAAATTGTGGATTCGCCACTGTTACCATGCATAGATTTCTTGCTGAGCGAATTCAACACGATAGACAAGAAATGACAAAACAGAATACCAACGCGTGCCGCATGCACGAAACACCACAAAAAAGAAACCACCAATCACGCGATTTCGGGGTTTCAATTATCGTTTTTCATACTACGCCTCTTTCTCCGAAAGCCCGAAAGCCGACGGGAAAATTCACACGCTTAGAACTTCAAAGTCTCAAAAATGGAATACGAAAGTCTTCGGCGAATTGGAAATTTTATTCTTCAGGATGGGAATTGTAATACCTTTTGAAACTGTCATTCAATGTAAACAGGTCGGGGTATGGATTGACCTTGTCTCAACATGTTCGTTCAGCAATAAGACCTGCTACCTTCCTTGCACCCATCAAATATATAAGAAGAACTTGCGGTGCAACGAGTGGCAACACCCGAGATCTCTGAACAAGGTGATTTGCTTGGTGCTCCAAGTCGGAAGAAATGCAAGGCTTCTCAGCGAATTATTTGTAGTGCAATATCTGAATCGGGGAATTTAATTTCATTTTCTGATCATGAAATTAAACCCAGGCTGTTTGAATTGAAAATGAAATTGTCAACAGAATCTGAAGGTGGTAAAGGTGGATGGAAAATTAAGAAGCATAATCTACCATGGAATTTGTTACCTGCTCATAGTATGGTTTTTAGTGCTCATTCTACACAGTTATTGATTGCATGTTATGATAGAAAGATACATGTTGTCGATGTTGAAAAAATAGAATTATTGCATACATTTGATCCCTTTACCATGGATCATTGGGGGAAGGCAACGCCAAGATCACCCATAACAAGGTTGTATGCAAGTGGCGATGAACCAACTCGTGCTCTTTCTTTTGCTGATGATGGAAGACAGTTGCTGAGTTCGGGGAAAGATGGACAGCTGTTCGTGGTCTGTATATTCCTAATATTGATTATGAATTACCCGACAACTGCAGAGATTTGTGCGCATGGAGCGGATCAAATAAACAGTTCATAAATTAGGATTTATGTTGTACTTTTAATTTAGTTTAGATTACTGTTATAATTAGTTAAAGACAGTTGAAATTAGTTAACTATCAGTTATGATATGAGGTGGTTTCAACCTCCTTGAAAGGGGAATTTATATAGAAATGAATTCATTGTAACATGGGGGGGGAAGCCGGGGGAAAAAGCTCCAGGGCAGAGAGCTCCTTTTGGAACGCAGAGTCATTTTGAGAGCCCAGAATGGAATTATACAGAGCGACAGCATTTTCTTGAAATTATGAGATTCATTACGGTCATCTCTTTCGCTATGTCCTCTTTTTGTCTTATTATCTATCTGTTCTTTTATCGGCTGAGTTAAAATATGTTTGGAATTCATTTTAAATGCTCCTTACACGTAGTTGATAAAAGTTATGTTTTCAATGATGACTGGTCAGAATTCACTCCAGATAAGTGCTTTGTTTTTAGTCATCAGCCTTCAGTTTTTTCTTCCAAAGTCGTAGTGGAAATTCATCCCTGATAGATGCTTTCACTGTGATGGCCCTTTCCTTCACTTTTTCTGCTATTATGTCATGATTACTTATAGTTGAAAGATAGACTTACTTTGCCTCATTTTCTGCAAGTAATGTGATCTCTGTTATGATCTCCTTTCTGTGGTTTTTACTTGACTCCATGCCCAATGGACTGTTTTCCTAGATCAACCCCCAACCTGATTAAACATCTTTTCTAATAAGAAATCTGGCCTTCTTACTGTAATCATTGAATATTCCTGAGTAAAGAGCCCTTGGCTGTTTAGAGAACTGTCTCTGAGTGTATTAGGTCANTGCTGCAACCCAAGTCAAGTTCTGAACAATAAATAACTTTTTTTTTTTAAATGTGCTAAGGCTGGGCTCTATTACAGCCTAGAGTCAACTCTTGCGACAACAGGTCCTACTCCATTCTATGTACGATTATCAATAATTGGTAGTGCAACCATTAAGACTCCATCAAATCCATAATAACTAAATTGAATTAAGGCTCTAGAAATTAAGTTATTTAGTTTGATTTCCTATATTCATAATGTGACTCCATTGGATATATATTAACTGAATTAAATTGATACTGCGGATATTAAATGATTTAGTTTGATTTATATATTCATAATGTGTTATGTCCAATGCAATAAATCTATATGGTGTGGCAATACAATAAATGTTGTTCTTGTTTATTCCATAAGTTTCTAAATTAAATTTTGACACAAAATAATTTGTCAATAATGAAACTAATTACATGTTAAACATACATGTAATGCTTATATTAAAGTATTTTATCCATGTGTCACTTAAAATCCTATGTTTAAATGAAGTTCTAAAGGACGTAAAAAAACTATATATAAATAAGTTTAAAAATAATAGGTTATGTCTCTATATTACCTTTATTACTTTGCTTAGAAAGAATGCTCAAATGTATCTTCCCAAACTTCTCAATCAAATGCACAGGACATGTGAAAAATATTACCTTCATAATTGATGCAAACAATAAAATAAAATAAAAACAAGATTACGTTAAAATAATTTGTTTGATGTCTTTGTAAAAAATGAGTTTATTTGATAATACATTCCGTTGAGAATCTTACATGATGTTATGGGTGCTTGAAAAATGAGTTTGTCCAAATGTCATAAATGTCATAACATCATATGGGTGCTTGAAAAAAAATTAAAAAACAAAAACTTATAAAACATAACTTGTATGCTTATTCTTTACTATAAACATGCATTTTTATGTTTTTGTCTTTATATCCATATCTATGTTTTTGTTTTTATATCCATATCAATTGTAATTAAAAAAAAATTATATATTAATATGTATAATTAGATTCTAAAATGTTTTAGATTTTCGAGTTTACAAACATTTATTTCCCTTTTTTTCAAAATACATAGATTTATCATTAATTAAAAAATCATGGTCATCAGTCAGTGTAGTAGTGAACCAATTCTCAAATAAAATATTTTTAATTACAATATCGTTTCATTTTTATTAACAATGTTAATGTAAAAAAAACTCCCTTACATTACTGTAGAATCTTAAACTAGTTTTGTTGATACCATACCTAGGTAAACCACCCACCTTCCCTTTCTATTCCAATTACCTATGCATAATATAGTGCATAATTAAGAGTATGTAGGGGAATTATGTTGTTTTTCCCCTTTTTCTTCTTTTAATTATGAGAAACAACGAGGCCTATTCTTATTAACAATGTTAATATAAAAAAGAACTTCTTTACATTTTTTTCAAAGGAAAAAAAGTGTAATTCTATTCATCCGAAGAAAATCAAATTACATTTTGTAGGTGTCAGAAGCACTTCCCAATCATGGGTAAAGTAAGAAAAAAATAGAAACCCGAGAGGGCCCATAGCTAGCTAATAGCCATTGAGAAAAGTACCATTACATGAACTGGGAAAAACCCCATCAAACACCAGAAAAGAACAAACCAGCTAGCTTCACGCCCCCAAAGGACCTCAAAGTGTTAACAAAAACACCACACACTCTCAAAGGACCTCAAAGTGTTAACCAAAACACTGCATGCCCCGAGTGAAGACCTCAAAGCTCTAGCCCAAAACCTCTTCTGAAAAATAAAAAATAAAGGAAAAAAACCCCTTTCCATAGCCAAATGCCCAAATATCCGTCCATGAGATAAAAAACCCCATCACCCACAACAGATGGTCAACGACAACAGAATATGTTGAAACTCCTGCCGCAAAAAACCCCTGAACCGCCACCGTCACAACTCATACAGTAGCCGCCAGCGCCAAGGTACGTGAGAGCACGAAGAGATTGCAAAGAATAGACTTCGAAAAACCAGAACCCCGGTCATGCCTGCGGTCATGGATGCGGCTAGAAAAACCCTAGCTGCATAACCCCGTCTTCAAATAGTATGTTCAAAATTTCATTTATTTAAAAAAAACTTCCTTACATTACTTTAGCATTCTTATTTTTATATATATATATATATATTAATTTAAGACTTTCCTAAATCCATTTTCATAACAAATATTTGTAAATTTAACTCTTATACTTTTATTAATTTTTTATTTTCTAAAAACCTTTTTTTTATTATTAAAATTGTATTTTTTTTTTAAATGTTATTTTAAAAACTTAGATTTACTTAGATGTATTGAAATTTTTAAAATAAAATGTTTTTTCAAATGATTTTATAGGAGGAAATCAAACTTCAATTAATTATAATAAATCTTTTACCCCCATACATATATATATATATATATATATATATATATATATATATATAAACAAATTTTTACCTATTTATTGTGTTATATAATATTCTTAAACTTAAATGGATTATAAATCTTTACCCATTATATAATACAATATTTTTAAATTTAAATTGCTTATAACAAATTTAACACAATTTAATTAAACACGTTCATTTTAATATTGAACACATTCATTCTAATATATTTAAATTTTAGATAATAAAATTGTCAAATTGAATTTTTATTTGATTTTAATTATATATGCACTGCATATGTTTTATCTCTTCATGAAACATTGTTAAGGTCTCATCCTGTATAATGGTTCCATGTATGTTAAATGTTGCAATTTTGGTAGGGGGAGGAGTAGTATTAGGTTATGGAGTAGTATTAGGTTATGGTCAGATGTTACTTGAGAAGACATGGTTTCTTTGATGTCACTTATAAACTAAGATTTACTTGTGCTTGTAATTCTTTGGATGATCATCTAAAATGTTTATTTTGTGCTTCTTGCTTATGAATATTGTAGGACTATGTCAAATGCAAGTTATTGATTTTCAAATAATGTACGTGTGAAAATGTTTATTTTGTGTTTCTTGCTTATGAATATGGTAGGACTATGTCAAATGCAAGTTATTGATTTTCAGATAATGTATGTGTGAAAGGACATAAATGATTTCTTTTTTGTATGATTTTCACACCTCTTTGATTGTAATTGATGAACTTTGATGTAGTGTCTAAAGTATCATACTTCTAACCAAATCCATATATAATTGATGTTGAAATATCAAAAACCTAACATATTAATCTCAATAAATTAGATAAATATAATTATAATTACAATCAAGAGTGATTATCCACCACAAACAACATATTGTATGCATACGTATTGTAATGTCTCGTTCTTATTGACCATGATGGAGAGATGACTTAGTAGCCTATACGACTCCCGTAGGCTATAGTCAATGAAGAAAAAAGGGAGCCAAGGAGGTTTATTTAATGTCCCTAGCTAGGAGGTTTTACATTCTAAAGTGATATTAAGTAAAAAGATAAATTATTAATTACTTAAACATTAAAAGTGTCTTTAAATGTTTAAAGTAAATACTAAGAGAATAATCCAATCATATTTGATTTGGTCAAAAAGGAGAAAGATGTAGAAGGCTTCGGAGGAGTATAAAGGAAGGGTATCACTTCACCTTCTTGATTATGAATTGATCTCTTGTTGATGTGCCCTTTGAGCCAAGGTTTTCGTTAGGGTTTGGAAAACCCCTTCCATTGCAATTTAGTTTTGGTGGTGCAATATCCACCCTAGCTAGACAAGGAGGAGGATCCACCTGAGACCTTCACTTGAGTTTCATTTTTTTTTGGCATCACCTTGGAGGGAGTTTGGAGGTATATCATAGTTGCATAGGGAATTTTTGGAACTTTCCAGAGGAGGCCGATCACGGATTTTGCAAGTACCAGGAGGGTTTTGGGGAAACCGTGACAGGAGTCACCCCCACAGGTTGAGTACAGGGCATCCCTTGAGGTCCTGCTTGTTGTCCATCCTCGTCCCGTGAGGATCTCTGTGATTTGAAGTTGTGGAGTTTCTTAGGTACCAGCGGCTAGATTGTTGCAGTTGGTGTTATAGGAGCATATTGATACCACATCGATGAAGGTTAGACAGTCCAAAGGAGGACACATTATCCCTTGAGTAGATTTTGGCATCATTACCAAGTTTCTTGATTTGTTCTCTGATGGTAGATATTGCAGCTGCCTTGTAACGAATAGATCCGTGGGTTTAGGAGGGTTTTGCAACTGTTGTTACAACCAATAAAGATCTTTGTATTGTTGTGATTTTGGGTTTTCAAACCATAATAAGATGTCATGGTTATCTTCTCTATTATCTGTGTAATGGATGCATGAAATATGTTTGGAAATATTCCTATCTTTGAGACATATGAAAACTGTTTGTAAGAAATTTCCAACAGCCTTAATACAAAGTGTTTGACAAAATTACACAGAGAGAAACAATACTCTAGAAAACAAACATATTATTTCTAACTATCCTAGTTGGGGAATTTACAGTGGTAACGGTGTTGGGTATGTGTTATATTCTTTGCATGTGTGTGTGTGGGCGCGTTAGATATGACAACTGCATCTGACGATCCCTCTAGTAGTGTTATTTGTGTCGTGTGCATAGGGCACTTTCCTAGGGGGGTCCCAGGGGGGGGGTAGGTATCCCCCCCCCTAATTACGCGCAACGTTCGGGGCAGTGTTGTTTTTGGGCAATTTTTGCTATTTTTAGCGGATTTTGCTATTTGTAGCGGTTTTGTAAATTAATCCTGGATTAAGGGATTGGGATTTTGGTATCTACGGAATACCTAAAAACATTGTATATATATTGTATGGTGAATGGTGAAATTCGAGATAATGAATATAAGAAAGGTTTTCGCGGTTGAGGGTTTCCAGTATAAAATCTCTGTGTACTCTATGTATGAGTCATTGATTAAATTCTGTTTTGCTTAAGAATCTATATGCATTGCTTTACTTCACAGGTTTAAAACTCACAAATAGAGCTAGTGATTCTACCAGCCCGTGACTGCATTGATGCATATGAGAAAAGGGCATGGATGACAGTCCTTTTGAGAGTTACTGGAAAGAGAAGTAGAAGCAAACCAAACAGAGTCAGAGAAAGAAGGAAGCATGGGGGACCATGGATAGGATAGGACCTTACAATTATTGGAGTCCATAGCCATGGGACAATAGCAGATGGCCTTTGAGCAACGACAATTTATGCAGTTCCTGAAACATTTCCTTACCAGCACCCAAGTGAATCAAAACCATGGGGGTTCCAATGGGAACCCTTTAGAGGGAAGCCATAGAGGAGGTAGGATTTATGCAGATGGTATCAATACCCATACCCCATCTCATAGCGGGAGCATAAGGATTATGAAGCCCTTATTACTTCATTTCTTGGCAGGACAACCTATAGAATCCTAGGAAAAAACGGACTAGGATTGATGTTAATTCCTCATACAGGGAGTGTAAATGTTGAACTTGCACAGAATATATCTATCTAGAAAATAATAGACACATTTCTAGAGAGAAATTGAGAAAGAAGAAGAAGGAGAGAAAGAATGGAAGAATTCTCATTAACCGTGATGAATAATGAACAATTTACACATGATATACTCTGCATAACTCAATGAATGTGCACTGGATGAGAACCAATGCACCATAGTGGTGGTCTAGAGTGATCTGGACACACACCAAAAGTTACAGGATTGAACTACCACCTAGTCTAGTCTCTCAGGCAGTTACAGGAGTGAACTGCCACCTAGCTGATTTAACTAGTCAACTAGTCTTTAGTTAACTGACTGAATAGAGTGTAGTGATGAGTATATCAAGGAATCAAGGGTAATGTTCCAGTCTATTGATAATCCCAAGGCAAGTGTGCATTATCATGGTGATGATCCCAATGTTGCATGGTGACAAAACCTATGCAACCTCTAGACTCAACTCAACTAGTCAAACAAAAGTGTCAACTGAAAGAGAATATTCTCCAGGTGGAATACTCTCCCCTGAAATATAGGATATTGGATAATGACTAATTATGACTAATAAAAAAGGAAAAACCTTAGGAAAAAAAAATCCTAGGTGTGTGTGAAGTAACTCCAACACTCCCCCTGAACATCACTATGGTGAAAATACAGAATGGGTCTCAACAACAAGGCCATGTTAGGTACCCAAATACAAAAGATACATTGAAAATAAAGTGAGAAAAGAGGGAAAACCCCATGGGAAAACCTCATGGGAACCCCCCCCCCTCAAGGTACAATATATGTAAAAAGAAGAACTACAGTTGCTAGGCAACAATGTCCTTCACTCCAAGACGACTTCACAGAGAATGGAACTTATGCTCAGTGAAGGTCTTGGTGAATATGTTTGTCATCTATTCTGTTGAAGGACAGAACTGTAGGTCGATGATCCCCTCATGTACTAAGTCCCAGATGTAGTGCATGTGGATCTCGATGTGCTTTGTTTGTTGCCTCTGAACTGGATCTCTGCAAAACTTTAGAGTGCTCTGGTTGTCACACTAGATGACGATCGACCAATGAAACTTAATTCCCAACTCAGTGAGAAAATGTTGTAGCCACATAGCCTGAATGGTTATGTTAACTACCCCCCTGTACTCTGCCTCGACCTAAGATAGAGAAATGGAAACTTGCTTCTTGCTCGACCAACATATAGGCTCAAAACCAAGACTGTGTGAGTAACCATATATGGACTTGCAATGAGTGTTATCGCCATCCCAGTCAGAATCAATAAACTCAATGAGATCTAATGTAGAGTCTATTTCATAATGAATCCCAAAGGTGATGCTGCCCTGTACATATCGAAGGATACGCTTTAGAGCCTTCCAATGTAGCTCATGCGGCTCCTGCATGAACATGGAAACTGCGCCAACTACATAGGATAGGTCTATTTTGGAGTGTGTGAGATACAACAAGCTCCCAACAAGTTGTTTGTACAATGTGTTTTCAACCAGTGAAGTCTCCCCGCCATCCTCAAGTTTGACTCCTGATAGGAAAGGAGTCGGAGAAGACATGCAGTGTGTCATGTGAAATCTCTCAAGGAGATCTCGTGCATACTTGGCATGAGACAGTTTGATGCGTAATTCATCCTGACTGATCTCGAGTCCAAGGAAGAAGTGTAGCAGACCCATGTCCATCATCAAAAACCTTTCATGTAGAATCCTCTTGACTCCAACAATCGCTGAAGTCGAGCAACCAGTGATCAACAAATCATCAACATACATAACTAAGAGTAGAAGTGAATCGACCATCTTGAGGATGTAAACATTCGGGTCTGATTTACAACGTACAAATTTCTTTGACAGCAAGTAGGAATCCATCTTGGCATACCATGCCCTTGGAGCCTGCTTGAGGCCATAAAGGGACTTCTTCAGTCGACAAAGCAAAGATGAGTCTTGCATAAATCCCTGGGGCTGCTCCATATAGATCTCCTCAGAGAGATCACCATGAAGAAATTAATTCTTCATGTCCATCTGATGGACTTCCCATCCCTTGGATGCTACAATGGCAAGTGCAAATCGTATGGAATCCATCTTCGCTACTGGAGCGAAGGTCTCATCATAGTCAATACCATGCACCTGTTGAAATCCTTTGGAAACAAGCCTGGATTTGTATCTGCTAATCTGTCCATCTGCTGCACTCTTGGTCCTATAGACCCATATGCATCTCACAAGTTTCCTCCCAGAAGAAAGGGGAACCAGATCCCAAGTATGGTTCTCAAGGAGGGAGTTGTACTCCTCCTACATGGCAGATTCCCAAAAGACATTTCTAGCAACCTTGCCATAAGACTGTGGATCTGAAGACTGAACCAAAAAAATATGTCTGCAGGGAAATGGTTCAATGGAAGTGAGTGTAACAGGAGGCTCTAGGAGGTTCCTCGAAATCAGATCGAGTCCTCCTACTATCAACTATATCACTAATGAGATCCCCTGCATCCTGAAGAGTAGTCTGTGCTCACTTGGGCCTTTGCTTTGGCTCTGCAACTGCATCTGGATGCTCTGAATCTGCATCTAAATGTACTAAATCTGAATCTGAATCATCTGATTCCTATGAATTAGAAATCTCGTCTGAAGAAGAGTCAGCATGTGCATGCTCACCATCTCAAATAGGTGGAAGAATGAGGGTGTCTGCATGCGACTGCTGAGGTACATGCGAAACACTTTCCTCGAATTGGAAACTACACTCAATGATGAGATGGTACGAGGAAAGATCAATAAGCCTATATCCCTTCACATCGTCGGGGTATCCAACAAAAATACACTTAGTTCTTTGTGGATCAAGTGCCTTCATCTTTTCAGAGGGAGTTTGGGCCCATGCACATGAACTGAAAATGTGAAATTGGGTCACTTCTGGTTTCAGGCTGCTCCAAGCCTTGTAGGGGGTCTTATCCTTGATAGATGTATGGGGAGATCTATTTTGGATGTATTTTTCATAATTAAGTGCTTCGGCCGCCTCTGTGGTAGTGACTTTGCATGTAAAATGAAAGATGCCATCTCCTTTAGAGATCTATTTTTCCACTCAGCAACTTCATTTTGTTGTGGAGTATAGGGAACTGTGTGTTGCAACTGAATCCTTGGCTCATTGCAAAGATTATGGATCTCATGATTTACATATTCTCCCTCATAATCAGTTCGGAGGACTTTGATCTTCTTTCTGGACTATGTCTCAAGCAGGGCTTTGAAATCTTTGAGGTGTTGAAAGACCTCAGATTTTTGCCTGAGAAAGTAAATCCATGTAAAACGTGAGAAATCATCAACAAAAATGAGAAAAATCCTCACTTTGTTGATATATGGATGTGTAAAAGGACCCATAAGGTCATTGTGGATCATATCTAAAGGTGTAGAATCTCTCTAAGACTTTCCTTTGTTGAATTTCTCTTTAGGGTGTTTTCTGAGAACACATCCCTCACATACTCCCTTGGAGAAATGGATGTCTGGTAGACCATCAAACAATATTTTCTTGATAATTTGTTGAATGTATCTGAAATTCAAATGTCCAAACCTTTCGTGCCATATCATACTACTTTCATTAGCATGAGTAAGCAATAAAGAAAAATCAGATTCAATGAATTCAGAAAAAGTATACAATCTAGACTGATGATTTACCTCACCGGTTGCAACCCTGGAGTTGGTTTGCATGTCATAGATGTCCACAACATTTGGTGTGAATATGAATTTCTTTCTAGTGCCGGAATTCATCATCTAATACATGGAGAGAAGGTTGACAGAAAGTTTGGGAACGTGTAACACATTCTCGAAGCTTTCGTTGGTGAGTTCAATCCTTCCTTTGATGATGACTTCGACATAAGAGCTGTCCCCCATTAGAATAGGAGGAACTTTGCATGCATACAATGAAGAATATACTACTTTTGTGGTTTTCATGTGATTTGATTCTCCTGAATCTACGATCCAAGCATTGGGAGAGGATTTGATGGCAATCAAGGCATGGCTAGAATTACCTTTCTTGGGATTATGATCTTATGGCTTCTTCTTCTTGGAACCCTCGGGGATGCGATCTCCAAGGTTGTTTTGCTGAATTATTTGAGTCAGTAGATCTATTTTTTTTTGCATGCATGCGGATTCTGGATGGAATCCTTTGTGACCATACGTGCATTTCTCTCCTTTTCTCCCCTTTGGATCCGAAGGCATCGGTGAAGGGTTTTGTGTACCCTTCCTTCTTCGGATGTGCATGAGATTTCCTTTTTTATTTATATTTATATTCTTATATTTATGGCTTCCATATTGCACAGTAAGTGCATGCGCCTTTGGGCCTTTGATTTTTCCCATGTTGATGAGCTTGGTTTTCTCTTGTGTCAGGGATTCGATAGAATCCTCAAGAGAAGGCATCTTCCAGGTGGATCTGGAGGTGAATTTGACATAATGGAATGTGGATACGAATACAAGAATTAAGGACCAACTTTGGAGAGAATGGTGAGAACCATTTGTTTCTCCTCAGATTTATCAACCCTGCAAGCTTTGAGTTGTGACAATAAATCCTTGAATTTTGTAAGGAAATCTTGGATATTCTCGAAGCTTTTTTGATCTAATGTGAGAAATTCCACCTCTAGCATGTGTCCCCTCATATCATCCTATTTTCCAAAGAGCCCTTCTAAGATGGTCCAGGCTTCATTAGGAGTCTTACAGGAAGATATGTGAAAAAGGAGATCGGGATAAATAAGACTGCAAATTGTTCTAAGTGCTTCATCCATTCGATTTAAGTACTTGGATTTTTCTATGGATGATGTCGGTTCCGTATCTGTATTCAAGGTTAACCTATACAATCCTTTGGTTCAGATATGTATGGCTATTTTCTCCTTCCATGCAAAGTAGTTGTAAGGTGTAAGAATGCATTGTTTTTGGAAGTCCATCTTTTTGTTGTCTTCAATCTTTTGTACCTGCAAACCATCTTGGTGTAGCTTTTTCTTAACAGTCCGCCGGCTCTAATACCATGTAAATGTGTTGAACCTGCACATAATAGATCTAGCTATAAAATACTATACACATTTGCAGAGAGAAATTGAGAAAGAAGAAGGAGAGAAAGAATGGAAGAATTCTCATTAACCACAATGAATAATGAATAATTTACACATGATATACTATGTATAACTCAATGAATGTTCATTGGAGGAGAACCAATGCGCCATAGTGGTGGTCTAGAGTGATCTCGACACACACCAGCGGTTACGGGAGTGAAATTCCACCTATTCTAGTCTTTCAGGCAGCTACGGGAGTGAACTCCCACCTAGCTGAGTTAACTAGTCAACTAGTCTTTAGTTAACTGACTGAATAGAGTGTAGTGAGGAGTAGATCAAGGAATAAAGGGTAATGCGCCAGTCTGGTAATGATCCCAAGGAAAGTGTGCATTATCATTGAGATGATCCCAATGTTTCATGGTGACAAAACCAATGCAACATCTAGACTCAACTCAACTAGTCAAACTAAAGTGTCAACTGAAAGAGAATATTCTCCAGGTAGAATATTCTCCCCTAAAATATAGGATACTAGATAATGACTAATTACGAC
>JASDQU010683598.1:31113-43838 GCA_032191745.1 Picea mariana
GTCACAACATCATCTCTGAACATCGTTTGCGACACTAATGATCAACTTGTGACACTTGCGAAAGTTGTAGGGAAGATGCGACACTTATGACAACTGATAGGGACAATGCGACACTTATCCATCTGAGCAATTTTGACGTGTAACATTGTGTTTCAGATAGTAGTGGCTTACACCACAAAATCTTTTACTCAAAATATCTTCTGCATGGTCGTTGACGAGGGTGCCTCGACTTGGGTGATGTCGCTAGCGTGTTGGAAGGCCATTGGCCAACCCATTTTGTCTCCATCACCTGCATTGCTTATGACATTCGATGATCGTTCGTTCAAGCCACATGGAATCAATCCTTCTTTCCCCATGCAGTTAGGGCGGAAGACCGCGTGAGTCGAAGTTGAAGTGGTCGATGCACCTATCAACTAAAACCTTTTGTTAGGAAGGAATTGGACCTATGCGATGCATTGGCTCTTGTTATTTCCACATGAGGGTTGAATTGTGACCATTGACCGGTTATCCTTCTCCTGTCCCGACCCTTCATCGGGGGAATCCACAGTCCTGATGATTGATAATCCTCATCCTGCCACTGTCAACATAGGGGTTGGTTTGTGTCCATCATTGATGGGTACTTTCAATTACCCACCTCCTTCCGGCGATGTCAAGCTTATATCGACTTCCCCTGACCAACCTAGGTATGACATTTTCCAAATGTTGTCATTCCAAATGACTTACTTTCATGATCCATGGACTCTTCCTTCCCTATTAGCCTCGATGGAAGGGATAGGACATTCTGGCATGGCCATGCCTTTGTCCGCAGCAGAAGTTGCATACAACATTGTCCAACAAGCTTCAGTCAACCCCGATTTGACTCCTGCATGGGAGTTAGATCTAGTTCTCGAGCCTATCTGGGCTCAAGGTTCCCTTTCCACTACAGATTTTTTAGACCTAGTCTTTCCCTTAGATGAGGTGATTCTTGAGGCATTGACTGGTCCAAATAGACCCTGGGATGATCTCCATCATAGATCTTATTTCCTCCCGGAGTTAAGAAGAATAGAGGCATGTGAATTTGTGTTGACTATGACTGGAGATATGTCTTGTCCTATTAATCCTCTGGCTATGGACACAGTTTACGCCAAGGGTAATATGGCGAGTATTTCCAAAACGATCCCTATAGATATCTCTAGAACTTGTGGCATCGTGGAGAATGCTTTCGTCAGAACAGACTGCTCCCCTGAAGAGATTCAAATTTATACGAAGTTATTTAAGGAATTCCACGACATTTTTGCTTGGTCTTACAAGGAAATGCCAGGCACAGATCCAAGAATTGTCGAACATGAGATAACGACTTATCCTGACGCCAAGCCGGTTCGACAGAATCTTCAGTTGGTGAATCCTTGGAAAGTGGAAACGATTAAGGCTGAAGTAGAGAAACTTCGTAAAGCAGGTTTTATCTACCCCATGCAATTGACAGAATGGGTGTCAAACCCCATTCTGGTTAACAAAAAATAGGGTACGATTCGCGTGTGCATGGACTTTCGTGACTTGAACAAGGCCTGTCTGAAAGATAATTTTCCCACCCCATTAATTGATTAGATTGTCTATGAATGTGAAGGCTGTGAGGTCTTTTCATTCATGGATGGATTTTCGGGATATAACCAGATTCATATCAAACCCGAAGACCAACATAAAACAACTTTTATTTGTCCTTGGGGCACATTTTCATATCGTAAGATGCCTTTTGGCCTGAAGAATGTTGGAGCCACTTTTCAGCGGGTCATGTATTTTGATTTCCATGACCTTAGACATATAGTCGAAGCATATCTTGATGATCTAGCATCAGGCTCTCACAAGAGATCTGATCATCCCGCACACCTCCGACTAATATTTGAACGATGTCGCTACTATCAGATTCGTTTGAATCCTAATAAATGCAGTTTCTGCGTGACGTTGGGTCATCTCTTAGGTTTCATTGCTTCGACAACAGAGATCATGGTCAATCCTCTTGAGGTTGATTAAGAGGTGATAGTTCAGTTGCATCCCTCGTGCAGAATACCCCAACTTCAGAGCTTACAAGGGAAAGCAAACTTTCTTTGGCGTTTTTTCGTGAACTACACTGAGATCACTAAAGCGTTCGTATGACTACTAAAAAAGGGAGTTCCTTTTCATTGGGACGAAGCCGCTCAACACTCTTTCAAAGCGTTGAAACATGCCCTTACGTCTGCCCCTCTGCTTTGGCCTCTTGATTATAATAGGGATTTCTTGTTGCACTTGGCTGCTGTAAAGTTGACCATCAACATGGTCTTGGTTCAGGAGGATGATTTTCTCAAGGAGAATGTTATTTATTACCTGAGCTGAGGCCTATTTTGGCCAGAACTCAATTATTCCCATGTTGAGAATATTGCTTTGGAAGTTGTGAATGGTGTCTAGCGGTTCTGTTATTATATTCTTCTTTGCAAGACCACCGTCGTTGCCGTTTTGAACCCCTTTCAATATGTGTTGACATGATGGGTCATTGGCAGAAAAATTAGTAGATGGATTATAATCCTCAAGGAATTTGACTTGGATTTTGTTTCCACGAAATCCAAAAAGTCATTGGTCTTTGCAGAACTTATTTCGAAACTTCCAGTTGAATCTAGTGATGACTCGCCCGAAGAGTCGCCTATCAGAGGAGATATTTTTCTGATTGCATCTTCGGACCCTTGGTATGGAGATATACTAGCCTATCTCCAGACTTTGAAGTGCCCTTGCTTCTGTTTCCCATGACAAGCGTCGACAAATTCACCATCAAGCACGAAACTATCTCATACTCAATGACACTTTGTATCATCGAGGTGTAGATTGCATTCTTCGCCGATGCCTTATACATGAGGAAGCATAGCTCGTTCTGAATGATTTCCACACTAGAGCATGTGGTGGTCATTTGTCTGGGTTGGAAACAACCCAAAATATTCTACGTGTCGATTACTTTTGGCCTATGTTAATCAAATATTGCGTGGAGTCGGTCAAGAAGTGCCACCCGTGTCATATCTTCTCTCAAAAGATGAGAACACATCCTACTCCCATGTTTCCTGTCATCGTTGTTGGTCCCTTCACTAAGTGGGGTATTTATTTTACTACATCTCACCCGGATTCAGCCAAGGGGCATCATTATATCAACATAGCAGTAGACTCATTCGCAAAGTGGGTCGAGGCTATGCCAACATTCAACAATGATGGAGAAACATCGATTCTCTTCATATTTAACTAGATAGTAGCAAGGTTCAACATCCCGAAGGAGATTTTCAATGACCATGGAAGTCACTTCCAAAACAAAATGATGACCGAGTTAACATCAAAGCTTGGGTTGAGGCAATAACATTCATCACCCTACTGCCCACAAGCGAATGTTCAGGTTGAAGCTGTGAATAAGTCTCTCAAGACTATTCTTCAGTGGACGATCAATTCTACCAAGTCAAATCAGAATTTGATGTTGTACTCGACATTATTGGCTTACCAAACATCTGTAAATACTACCACCAGTTTCTCACATTTTCAACTCGTATACAGGCTGGAAGCAGTATTGCCTATTGAGTACCAGATCCTGTCTTTAAATTTGGCAGTAGAGTTACTGCCAGAAACTTCACCGGTTGAGGAACGCCTATTATATCTCAAGAAACTCGATGAGCAGTGTCATGATGCAGCCTCGTCCAATGAGGCTCATTAGCAACAAGTCAAGTTTCAATATGATCGGTCGGTTCATCCTCAGATTTTCTCCAAAGGCGATCTTGTCCTGGTCTACAATCAAGACAAAGATCCCGTGGGGGAAGGCAAGTTCAAACCCATGTGGTTTAGAACTTTCATCTTGAAAGAGGTCTTATAGAAGGACGCTTACCATCTGGTTGAATTTGAGGGAAATGCCTTGGCAGAACCTAGAAATGGTCTCTACCTCAATAAGTATTACTCTTAGGTTGGTTGCTTGGGTGACTTCTTGCACATATGTATAGTTCTTATACTGTTTTTTTTTGTCTTTTTTGTTTTATGGGCATGTTGTTATTTATGTCTTCCTTTTTACTATGGCATATTTCAAGTGAATCAGAGGTGTTCTTTGGGTTCATGGACGTCGCTAGCTGACACACTCAGAGGCTTGCTTCCGCAGCTTGGGTGATTTTCACACATGAAGGATAATTGCTATCTTCCGGAGGTATCTATCTAAGTGACGCCACAAACAATGTCGTCGAGTACAATGCAGTGATAGAGTTACTTTGTGATGCTTTGTCACATGGAATTTCTCACCTCCGGGTCTACTTAGATGCTCAGCTAATTGTGTCCCAGTTAAATGGATTTTACCGCGTATATGATCCTACTTTACACCGACGTTTCCTTAGGATACATATCTTAGCACATTACTTTAATTACATTACATACATCCATGTTCCTAGGAGATTAAATCAAATGATAGATACTCTAGCTAATCAAGTATTAGATTGGCATGTTGCACACACATACACATGTACATACATTTGTAAACAATGCAATCCATAAGAGGAAATAAGATGTATATATATATATATATATATATATATATGTCAAAATGTCATGAGTACATAGGTGGGCACAAATGCCTCAAAAATAAGGTATGGTATACATCACGAAGCTTATGCCCTAAAAAATATACAAAAGGTGCCCTCGGCACATAATAGTATGGCCTATCTAAGCTTGGGGCCTATTTCCCCTGCCGTAGTGAACGACGACGTTGGCCAAACGTTGAGAAAGATGGACCTAAGTACATGGCACCCCCACTACATGAGCCTACATGGAAGGCATGGGATCCTCGATCTCAACCATAGAAACTGTACAAGTGAGCGCGGTGAGGTTCCACTCTACCCGCCTCAAAACTCTCTCAGCCTATTTGGCTGGAGGTCCCCCTGTGACTGCTGGTCTACCAACTGTTGTTGGTCCCGCCTCTAGTCGAGGACGTCGTCGAGTCCTCGTGAAGTCTGTCGGGTGCACTGGTCCCACATCTGTACATAACATATACAAAAGCTAGTACTCTGCTGCATATAAAAATGATATATATAAAAGAAATGAAAAATTAAATAACTTTAAAAAACTTGTACCTAGCTCTCCTCACTCATCTCTGGGAGGTATGGGCATGTATGGATCCCTGGAGAAGTTGATTCCAGCATAGGGGTAGTCCTCTATCGCTAGAATCTGTCATGCCCATCAATCAAATAATTTGTCATCAAAGGCCTCTATGGTCCTCCCTCCCCCCTGTGCTGCCCATCTACATACTGAAAGGAAGGATACCACATGCCCCCGTACAGTTTCTCCAGGACTCACACTGGGCACTCTCTCGAAGAAGAGTGAGCAAAGGATAGTGACAAACCCAAAGTTATTGTTGTTGCGCTCACGACACTATGTCAACTGCCTCTTCATGCATGTGAGCATGGTCATACTCCAATCATAGATATGTGCCTCCTGGCACTGAATAACACAATGCATGTGCACCCAGGAAGCCTAGTGAAGGGACGCGGATCTAGTAATACTCCCAATAAGTAGTAAGATTACCCTCAGTTTCAAACTGGTGATCTTGTGAATAGGCACTTGAGAACCTACCTTATCAGTGTCGACCTCACAGTACATCCTGATGTAGTCCTCAATGTTGAAAGGCCTAGGGGGAAAGGTCCGCAGATTGACTGGTTCCCATCTCCTCGAGAGGCCAGTCAAGAAGTAAACATCCTCAGTCGTTGGAGTCAACGATTTCCCCTCTATCATGAATTCCTCTGCATCCGGATGCCAGTAATCAACCAGGGTATTCAACAACCTGGGTTGTGCCCTCATAAATGGACACCGAAAGAACTTCCACAACCCATATTGTTTTAATGCTACAATGGCAATAGGGTCCTCATCGACCAGTATATCAATATCCTCGTGTTCCCTCTCCCTCCAATGGATATACATCATGTTCCATGGAAAATTAAAAGGGAGTTAGCTCTTGCATTTTATTTTTTTCAAGCCTTTTGAGGGTGTACGCAGGCTCTCTTGGCCAAAGTCGCATATGTACGCAGCCAGATTGTTTTCTTCATGCGTACATACGCGGGTTGTCCTTGGACAACTCGCGTACACGCAGGGCCTCTCTTTTTGGGAGAGTGTGCCCCCTAAAAACAAAAAACAAATGCATAAAGGAAGAATGGAAATGCAGGAGGGATGAGTTTGTACTTACTTGGTCCGAGTGGAAGGTCGTTTCATCCTCTGAATCTCCTAGAATCAACTTCTTTAGCAATGGGGATTTTTTACCTTTTGGTTAATTTTTAAAATGCAATGGTGAAAATGAGTTGTGAGCTCCTATTTATAGACTTTTTTGGCCCTTTTTGCCACTTTTTTGACCCCCTTTGTCGTTTTTTCTAGCTTGGAATTCATTTAATTCCGTTCCTGAGTTTCTTATTGGATGTTACAATATGCTTTTCTTTTGGTTTGGTGACTTTTTGGGAGATGGGTCACTTTCAAGGTCCTTTGGTAAAAAGTCATTTTTCCAACTTTTTGCATATAAGTTAGGATTTCAACTCCACTTTCTGCATCTCATTGTCTTTTCCTCTTTTCCATAGGACCGATCCCATGCAAGCCTTGTAGCACTTTGCCTCAGTGACCTGACACCTTGACCCATGGAGGAATTTTCCTGAGTGTCCTTTTTCTGCACATGTCTCCTTGCTATGAGCATTAGTGTGTTCCTTGCACCTGGTACTAGTATGCTTGCTTGCGACACTCATTCCTCCTTTGTAACGTAGCATTCTTTTATTATTTTTCAAGGTCTTTAAAAATTGAAAAAGACAAAAAAATAAAAAACCCAAAAAGAGGGAACTGGAAATATATATTCTTTTTTGGCAACACAATGAGTCTCCCTTGGAAAAAGCACATCCTTTCCTTTGTTCGTCAAGCATTGGGATATAGTATGACCTTAGGAATTTGTTCTCACAACATAGATTTGTGTCCTCCTCTATTTGGTTACTCTTCCAAACACATGGAGAGTTCAAATTGCCTCCTGCATCGTGAACTTATGTCAATGTCATGCTTCCCGAGTCTGATCATCTTTCGTGCTTTTTTCCTAGGGAATTTTCACCCAACCTGAGTCATCCTTTCTACATTTTTTCTCTTGACCTCATGAGTCAACCATCCTGAAAGTCCAGTCAAGTCCTGATTCAAAATCAACGAAGTTCTCTGCCTGATCACCGAGATCCTCTTGTCTTTTCCCGACGAGCCATCGAAGACCTATGGGTAGTGAAGTCATACACTCACATTGTACTCCTACCCGAGTTTTGAAGATCTTGAAGTTGTTTCTCAAGCTATGAAGACCTCATCTCCAACCATCAGACATTATTGGCTTCTTGAAGATGGATAATATACTTGTATATCTTTTATTTTGAGATGTAGATCCGTTGTGTATTGCTCGTGGATACACTTTATATAGTTATATGTCATGGATCCGCAATGTATTTGATTGGAAGCCACGATTTATTTCATCCCGAGCATGGGTATGCCCGCCTCAGAGAGACAATTTTTATTTTTGTAGATGACACCTCCTAAACTCTAGTCCCAGGATCACTTGTTTTCGTACATTGGTGAATATTTTGTAATGTATTTCAGACATCAGATGCTCTTATGACCTCACACATTAGGGGGCATATGTTATAACCCTAAATTTCTCTACACATGCATACCTGGCCTTTGGTCCTCTTACTTACATTTTTTGCCAAAGCACTACTGAGTTGCTCGTCTTAAAAACCAATTTTTTGAAGATGTACGGGCCCTACACCACTAATTCCCGCGTACATATTCTTGTTGCACCACTACATATCACATACATACGCATGCTACACCATTACAACCCACGTATACTTCCAAAAGTTGCAAAAAATAAAAAGTTGCAAGGAATTTGTTGAGATTACAGGCTATTGGGTAGTTTCCCAACTAATCCACCTGCTATAGCCCATCACCCAACCGAATAACCATCCTTTTCCCATATAAAAGGAGGTGTGGGGGTCTCATTTTACATCTAGACATAAGAACAGTGAAACTTTGCCCGATTTCACATCCCCTTGTTGCCCAATTCATTGCAACCCTTTTGTGAGAATTGCCTCAACATTCCCTCATTTGCCCATTCTTACTCCATCAGAACCCATTCACTTCCCAAGAAGAGATCAGAAGGTTGAGAGGATAAGCTTATATAAAGGTGAACTTGGAGCTTGGTTAAGATGATCTTGGCCCAGGTTCATGGACAACATCTGACTTTGATTGTAAAGGTATAATCATTGCGTTATTAATAAAAGAATTAATTTTCCTGTCCCAAATCATAGTGTACTGAATGATTTTATTGGTTTATGTTTGACATCATAACATATAACCCTAATTTGTATATGGAATAGCATGATTTTTGTTTGCTGTTTGTCAATCTTTGGATGCAGGCCAGCCTTGGAGGAGGCATGCAGTCAACATAACTTCCAAGCGTGAGGAGGTCATCACCAGACGTGGAGTAGAGGTATAGTTACCCGATCTCCCTCATCTTTGATTTTCTTGTATGAGTTTTGGTATGTTTGGGGTAGTTTAGAGAAGTATTTGAATTTTAGACGATTAATTAATCTGCCTACATTTTGAACCCTGGTGTAGTCATAGGGGGGTTTTTCTCGCTAGCAATTGCTATCAAAGTCACCGTGTAAGCCAAAGAAGATACAATGTTTCTTGCAATGAAAACAACCTAAATTTGAGATGGAAAGTTGAATTCAAGGAAGTTGTACACATGATGGCTCAAAGATGGCCGATTTATGGCATTAAATGGTTGAATTCCTCAATTATCCTCTTGTTGCCGATTTAATATGGATCGAGTTGCTTCTGGTGTTAGATGATGATATTTCGTTAGGGATTTGTAGATCTCAAATCAACGATGAGAAGAGTCATTTCTTGTCAGGACCTTAAGCTATGGACTGGGTCCAACTTAACTTGGATCGGGTCATGTTATAAGAACATGAATCCACCCCAGGATAGTATATAAGTGGCTCACAGAAACACAATGGAAATAGGTTGCAGTTGTCGATATGAATTCCATGGAACTGTCTGCCTTCATGGATTATGCAAACCAAACCCTAGTCATTGGTGGATTATGAGGATGAGCCATGGTCTCGTTGTCCTTCGATAAGAGAGAGCTAACAATTTACAATGATTTTGATAAGAGAAATCTCACACCCGAGCCATAATGTTTGAAAAGATTCTTTGAAAGAGGTGGAAAACCCTAAGACGTCTAATGTGAATACAAAGATAAACCCTAGTAGAAACATGTCTCGAAAAAAGACATATACCTATTAATGACTAGATTGAAAGTGGTTACACTCAAAGAATAGACCAGAGCATTAGAAGGTAGACTAAGCCACATAGATTCAAGCAGAGGGACAATTCTGCATACATGGAACCAACTTGTGCACTCAGAAAAACCTAACATACAAGCAGACTGGTGGAGGTAGGCGTTTTAGTACGAGGAAGTTGGATCCGAAGGATGATAGAGGAGTTTTCTATACTAGGCAAAAAATAGCTATGGAAAACTACCATAGGGTAAATTCCAACCCGAATAACTATGAGCTCTGATACCATTGTTGGAAACATGGATTAGATAAGTGTGTATTTCATTTATTAATCAATATGATACATGTTTATATACATTGATGCCACCGTTGGATTCAATGCCCAAGGTCTCTTTGACTCTCAATGACCATTACACAAACTTGACTATTCGCATTATGTCGGGTGAGTAACCAATAACGAGGATGTACGCAGGTTTTAGTGATTGAATGAACCAGTCCCAAGACCTTTCAACCTCAATTAAATCATATATTACCAATGTTTTAATCAACTCTTTGTGAAAAAGACTTTTCTTTGATGTTGCGGGATGATTCTGAATTCTCTTAGACATCTTAGATAGGATTTTCAATAAGAAATAGGGAAAATTGAGAGGATAGTCACCATTCACATGGATTAGCAATATGATATGATAAAGATGAACTAGAGAAAAATTTCCCTTGCATGTGATGTACCTGTGAATGATAACAAGGGTGGTTTTCCATTCCTTCCTCACCCAACTATGTGGGATGTCTTGGATCCAATTAGGGTTTTGTCTTTCTGGGATAAAAAGTTGGTTAACAAACTTCATTGATAATGTTTATTTCTTCCACCACCTCTCTTCGTATACTAGTAGCCTGCATGCTGTTTCTATGGAGTTCTATGTCACGTGTATGATGACTCTACCCACAACTGTTTCAAAACCATCGAAATTCTGTGCAAAGATAATGGAAACCTGCTCATCATGACCCTGAAATGTTGAGAAGAAATCGAACCAGCCTGCATCTTTAAACTTATGTTACATTTGAGGATAAGATTCAAGTAATTCAATCCCCTCTGGCTCTAACCTGGTTATCTTCCCACTCTTTTTTGGTGCCATGACACTGATAAAACTCTGTTGAAGATTTTTGAGAATGTTTAGGGTTCGATCACCAGCTTTTGAAAATTGTCGAATTCTGGGAGTTATTCTTTTACCTGCAGAGAATTCATGAAATAATATACATACTAAAAATATATAGATCATGATTTCATACATTGATAATGATAATCGAGAATGGTGATTTGATATCAGATTGACACGTACAACCCGATCCTTCGAATGAGTTGTCATCACTGCAAAACATGACCCGATGTTCGTTTAAACTACTTCTTTACTGACTGAGTTTGTATTGACCTAGGGTTCATGTATGTTCGGGTTTCCAACAATGATCCATGTGGATATTGGTGGCCAACCACCTTTTCCAACTAGCTCAAAATAGTTTTCTGACAATTTTGGCAATTTACTATTTTTAGCAGTTTTAACTTCTGAGGCCATTTTGAGGGCCTAAATAAAGTTTTTTCGGGATTGATATTCTCAATGATAGCCGAAGGCATGATTGGGACCCCAAAATGAATCTCCTTGATGATACCTTTCTAATGGACTATCATACGCCTAAAACAAAGATCGTATGCAAATGTTATGACCCCGGGAAGTTGATGTACTAACTTACCCAGACGGGGCCCACATGACTTTTGGCGCTTCATATCATAGGGTTAGGTTTTTGGATGTCTAGGGTTTTTGGCATTCATGTTTATTGTAAAAATTCCTTCAAAGCCTCATTGTACTCATCTTCTGGTGAATGAGCACAACCATCACATCTCTTCTCAGAGATAAGCTGCCACCATTCCAACAAGCTTGTTTCCGCTGCATTTTACAGTTTCAACTTATTTCCTTATTGAATAGAAAACCAGTTTTACTGTATCTCTGTTATTTTGTGTTAAGAACCTGTTAATAATATGTAGTCATTTCGTTCTACTCATAATATCCATATCAGTGGTATCAGAGCGGTCCGCTCCTTGTCGTCTTAATGCATGTCCCCAACAAGGTCAGAGTACAAAGAGTTGGGTCTCGAGCTTGTTTCTCTTGAGGACAAAAGATCTTGCACACCCAAGTGACCTCTCATGGAAGGAGAAAATAAATATGATAGGACATGAGATCCTTTCATACTGTTGATTGAGGAATCCCTCACACAACAAATGAACGAGATGATGGATAGTTTCGTGCAAATCCTTTGGCGAATACCAACAGGAGACACATCTTCTTTGAGTGGAGGCACCACCCCCTTCAAGGTACAAATAAACTTCGATATTCCTATATTTGAAGGTCAAATAGACAAAGATGTTGTATACAAGTGGTTGAATCTACTAGAAGCGTATTTTTCTATCCATAACTTTTCGAATAGAGAAAAGATTTCTTTTGCGCTCCTCAAAGATGTTCCCCATGTCAAAAATTGGTGGGAAAATTTCTGTGAGCAAAAGGAAATAGAGGAACCCTCATTATTTACAGTCACGACCACTTGGGAATCCTTCAGGGATTCTATTAAGGAACAATACTACCCTATCGGAAGTTATGACGACTTGTATACCAAATGGACCACAATGCGGAAAGAAAGAGACCAAACCGTGCCAGATTTCACAAATATATTTCATTCCTTGCACACCAAGTTGGGTATCAAATATTCAGAATGACATATGGTTCTCAAGTATCACGACGCTTTGCATAGATACATCCAAACCGAAATGGAATGTTTGGACATATCATCCTTGGGCGCGACCTACCAATATGTCGTCAAAATCAAGTAGAAGCTCAAACAAAAGACATGAAAATTTGGGCCTGGGAACCCCGCACAAAAAAAGCCAAGAAAGGGCGGCCCCAACCCACAGAAAAAAGGACATAGCAAAGATGGACAGTATCATGACAACCAGTCGAAGCTGCAAGATAAGAAGGACACCGAAAAAGATAAAGAAAGATACCGGGAAGTGGTGCGACTTCCATAAGAGTCCTTGGCATAACACTAATGACTGTTGCTCAAAGAAGTCCCTGGTGGACGAAGTGAAAGACTCTGAATCAGATTAGGGTTCAAAATCTGAGACAGAACCAGAAAGGGGAAGATAGATCATTGATGCAGAACCTAGTGCCACCGTTTCTACCACCAAGCTCTAGCCTGGTGAACTATACGAGCCAGAAGAAGGAGAACGCCTCTTCCATTCATAGATGTGGGTAAAAGGAACCCTGCTGCACTTTATCGTGGATAGTGGTAGCCATAAGAGCCTCATATGAGCAGAGGTCAGAAAGCGGCTGGCCCTTCCGACAACACAACACCCACAACCCTACA
>JASDQU010683598.1:44264-69180 GCA_032191745.1 Picea mariana
TCTGAGGTCGACCTCTCCACATAGTAGAAGCAAGTAGATAAGGTCATGGAAGAATACTCATATATCTTCTCCTCACCTACTGGGGTACCTCTGCATTTCCATGTCAAGCACCCCAATGATTTGACCCCCGATGCACCGCTGCCCAATGGGCTAGTTTATCGCTGCTCTCTATTGGAGAATGAGGAGATCAAGTGACAGATCTAAGAAATAATCCACAAGGGGTACATTCGTCCCATCTCATCACCTTGCGGGAGCCCAATCATGATGGTACATAAGAAAGATGGAACTTGGCGACTCTGCATTGATCACCGGGCTTTGAATAACATCATAGTAAGAAACCGGTACCTAATTCCCTGAATCGATGACCTCCTTGATCAAATCACTGGGGCTAAATACTTCAGTAAGATTGATTTGAAGTATGGCTACCACCAGGTCCCAATAGAACAGACAGATGTACGGAAAACCACCGTCAAGTCAAATGAATGCCTTTTTGAATGGTTGGTCATGCCCTTTGGTTTGACAAATGCTCCAACCAATTTCATGAGGATGATGGATGATATCCTACAACCATTGACCAATAATTTTGTAGTGGTGTATTTGGATGAAATTCTCATTTACAGCAAGAATTGGGCCGAACACTTCAATCATATTCAGCAGGTTTTGCATACCCTGTGGCAGCAAAAGCTATATGGCAACTTGGAAAAATTCTCTTTCAGCATGGACAAGGTCCATTACCTGGGATACATAATTTATCAACATCATGTACATGTGGATCTAGCCAATATCCAAGTCATCCGTGACTGGCCATCCCCAACCAAACTCACTGAGATTTGGAGCTTCTTGGGCCTTGCCAATTTCTACCACAGGTTCATGTTGGGATTCTCCCATATTTCATGGGCCCTTAGCCAAATAACCAGGGGTGGTGGTAAGGCAAAATTTGCATGGTGCCAGTCCCAACAACAAGCGTTCGACGATTTGAAGAAGCACTTGTGCTCAACCCCATTACTTTCACTACCAGACCTGCAACATTCCTTTGAGATCGAGACAAATTCTTCAGACTATGCAGTGGGCGCCATTCTCACTCAGCATGGCCACACAGTGGCCTATCATAGTGAGACACTATCAGATGTTGTCCGTAAGTACCCTACTTACGAAAAAGAAATGTACTGCATTGTGCAAGCCTGCCGCCAGTGGAGACATTACATTCTTAGGAAAGAGATAGCCATCCACACTGATAATAAGCCATTGCAGTTCATGTAGACACAAGGAAAATTGCAGAATGATCACTATCAAAAGTTGTCCACATACTTGTAGCAATTCCACCTCAACATCAAGTATAAAATAGGAAGCACCAATCACGTCGCTGATTGCCTCAATAGACCACCAGTCATGGTACTAACCACGGTGCTAGACTCCTATGACCATGAGACCTTTGGATGACCCCAAATCTATGAGATAGACCCAGACTTTTCCACCACCTACCGAATGTTGGGTGCAAACGTAGTTGTCGATAATTTCCATTTTCAGGATGGGTTGTTGTGTCGTCTGGGCCATATCTGTGTTCCATCAAGTGTGCGAGCGAAGATGATATGGGAATCCCACTACAGTTGGGTGGCAGGACACTTTAGCGTCAAAAAGACAGTGGCGATGCTACAGAAACATTTCTATTGGTCGAAAATTCGAGAGGAGGTCAACAAGTATATTAGGTCATGGACTGCCTGCGCTATTGCTAAACCGACCACTAAGAAACAGAGCCTGTACACCCCTCTTCCTACTCCTGACAAGCCATGGGAATCCATATCAATGGACTACATGTTAGGCCTCCTATCCACCAAGTGAGGAAATGACTGTGTTTTTGTGGTTGTTGATCGCTTTTCTAAGATGGTGATTCTGGTTGCCTGCAAGAAGAACATCACAGTAGAGGCCACTGCCAAGATCTTCTTTGAACAAGTATGGGTACATTTTGGAATCCCATAAACCATTGAATCATATCGAGACAGTCAATTTATCAGCACATTCTGGTCAAGCCTCTGGTCACTGCTGGACACCAAGCTAACCAAATCCATGATCTTCCACCCACAGACAAATGGCCAAACTGATGTCGTAAATAGAATGATTGTGCATATCCTTTGCGTGTATAATTCAAAGAACCCTCACACATGGGATGAGAGCCTTCCCTATGTCCAACATAGCCACAACTGAGCCCTACATATCTCAACCAACCACAACCTGTTTTAGGTGGGGTTGGGATTCCAACCATTGGGTCCGATAGATGTTGCACCTCCCCTTGCGATCACCTTGACCGACTCATCTCCTGCTCCAACTGAAGCTAAAAAATCCACCCGGTTCATTGAGTGGATCCAGCACATCCACCAACAAGTTCAAGATATTCTATATAAGTTCAACGACAAGTACAAGCAGTGCCATGATCAACATTAGGTGCCACATAAGTTTCAGGTGGGCGACAAAGTTTGGTTGCACTTGCAGAAAGAATGCCTTACAATACCCCATCGAAAGCTTCACCCACTCCGTTATGGGTTTTACACCATCACCAAGGTCACGGGGGATAATTCTTTTGAGCTCAACATTCCTCCTTTCCTTGGCCTGCACCCAGTGTTAAATGTGGATCTCCTTTGCCCTTACTTCCCACCCTTATTGGACACCTCAGACGTAGCAGAGAAGTAGACACCAATAGAGCTCAACCCTAATTGCATAAAACAGGCATCAAAAAATCATATTGTGGACACACATATCAAGGGCACTCGACAACAAAGGATCCATCTTTATCGAGTCATCAAAGCAGGGAAGCTCCTGCACCAAGGCAAGTGGCTCACCCAGGGCCAAATTCAGAAGAAATTTCCTCATCTGATGGGGGAAATAAACGCAATGGAGACCATTTATTCCTAAGGAGGGAGGATTGATCCAGAGGGATATTGCTGGCCACCCACCTTTTCGAACTGGCTCAAAATAGTTTTCTGACAATTTTGGCAATTTACTATTTTTAGCAGTTTTAACTTCCGGGGCCATTTTGAGGGCCTAAATAAAGGTTTTTCGGGATCGAGCTTCTCAATGATAATCAAAAGAATAATCGATCCCCCAAAATGAATCTCCTCGATGATACCTTCCAACGGGATATCATACACCTAAAATGGATATCATATGAAAAAGTTACGACCCCGGGAAGTTGATGTACTAACTTACCCAGACGGGGCCCACATGAATTTTAGCGCTTCATCTCCTAGGGTTAGGTTTTTGGATGTCTAGGGTTTTTGACATTCCTTTTTCTTGTAAAAATGCCTTTAGAGCCTCATTATACTCATCTTTAAGGCGAATGAGCGCAACCGTCACATCTCTTCTTAGAGATAAGCCGCCACCATTCCAACAAGCTTGTTTCCGCTACATTTTATAGTTTCAACTTATTTCCTTATTGAATAGAAAACCAGTTTTATTGTATCTTTGTTATTTTGTGTTAAGCACCTGTTAATAATCTGTAGTCATTTCATTCTGCTCATAAAATCCGGATCAAATAAAGCCTCTACAACTATCGGCCCTCCTGGTAAACCATAAGGCAACATAACACATAGAATGTGCTGTGCAGTCTCACCCGATATAACTTTAATGGGTGGCTGTAAGACTCAGGTGTTTACATCCTAGGATTGAGTGTGACATATGAGAGATGTTTATTGAACCATTATTATAACTTGTAAATGCAACATACTGTTATTCACGACTACGCGGTAAATCCAACATCTTAATAACAAGTAATATAACAACTCATTCATTAAACATAATAATACCAACTAAAGACAATAAAGATATGAAAGAATTCATCACATAACACATGTGTTGCCATGGTTTACCCCCTCCTGGGATACGTTCACAAAGATTTGGCTCTCAACTCTTTTATTATAGTATTTCCACATCTACAACATCGTGCGCTTACAACTATTCTCAGTTGGGTAAGATCTATATGAGGTGGACTAGATCACACCAGGCTCCACAAACTGAGATATAACCCTCAAGATCTACCCTCCTTCGTATTCTCTAGCTCAACATCTTATACAAAATAGATCATATAGAAAAACTATTACATATCGCATCAACTCATGCGTAACTAAAACAACAACAGTAATTAGAACCCCCTATAATCTCTAGGTATCTATATTTATATGTTTCTGTCTCTTCAACCATTACTATTATTACAAAAACCCTAACCCTAATTTCGTTAGGTCTTCCCTGCATGTGCTCATGCTGCTCTTCCTTCCAGCTGTTTCTTTCCTCATGCATGGTTTCTTTACCAAAAACGCCTTTCTTTTCCACTTTGGCTTGCCTCCAACAATCACCCAATAGTGACATGTGTCTCGTCCCGAGCCACCTAACCTTTTTGTGATTCCTCAATCTCCTTGGTGATTGCCTGGAATTTTTTGTTGAGCTCTGCTACCTGTGTCTATGCTTGCGCAGTCTTCTCCTTGAGTGTGTCCACAATCTGTGCGATTTTGTTGCTAACTAATTCCACACACTCTTCTTGGGTTTGTGCTATATGTGCCTTGGCTTCCTCTGCTTGTTCCAGGACTCATGCTACCCTCTCTTACAATGGTTCCATTTGAGCCTGACGCTCCTGCTTCTGTGTTTGCGCAATGGTGAGCTCTGCTTGCAATTTCTTCATTTCCTGGGTTCCTCTGACGCGTTCTGTGATTGGCATTGTGTTCTGCCTCTGCTTTAGATCTTGGATTGCTGCGTTGATCCTTTCCTCTTCCATGTCCCACTTTTGGACCTGTTGATCTTCATCTAACTTAGTCCAAAGTTGCGATGCTTTATCAAACAAGTCTGCTACTGTGCTAACCTGCTGCTCTATCTCCTACAGTTGCAATGTTGCTTCCTGCTTCCTTTTCTCCTTGACTGCTGGTGGAGTGGTTGGTGTGAGCTATTCTCGAAGATTCTCGATCTCCTTCTGGTATTGATCGATTGTCTGCATAATCTGATCAATATTTTTTGCTGCTATGATTTCATCACTCTACGCGGCATGTGGAATCTTCTCATAAGTTCTTGCCACTTTCTACTCCAATCCTTTATGTGCTCCCTTTCCTCTTGGGTCTTAGATTTAGCCTGCTCATAGACTATTTCTAGCACGTCCCGTTACTTTGTTTCTTGCTTCAATTCAACTAAATATGTGCATTCTTGAGACTGTACCTCGTGGTTTACGCTAACCTGCAACTTATGTAGTGCCCTGGATGGTATCCACGTCAACACTAGTTGGATTTGGATTAAGTCCTTCAAGGGTGTATTCCCTACAATATTGTCGATGCGCAACATACTAGGGGTGATGTGGAATGTTACATTCAGATACAGTATTGCCTGGATTGAATCTCTTTCTTATTGTTGCACTCTTTCTTCTATCTGTGGTGCTGAGGGTTCTCTCCCCCTGCTGCTTGTTGTCTGCCCTTCCCCAATTTTCTTGAGGAGCTACCGCATGTCTTCCAGTTACTCTTGAATCCTATCCCTGTGGTGCGCAACATGGTCAAAATATTTGAATAGACAATCTTGGACCATTTGGGATATCATTTCTCCATCATCATCCATGATCGTATACTCTGGTGGTGTTCTTTGTGCCTTCATTTTCTTGCGTGCCCCTCTTGTCTGCGTGGCTGGTCTCTTATTCCCACCTAGTTCTTGTGGGTTGGGAATTGGTGTAGTCCCTTGGAATCCCTCGGCCTGTTTTTGTTGTTCTTTGGCCAGCTGCGTATTCTCTTTTTTCGCCTTCTAGGTCCTTGTCTTCGCTGGCATATCGTTTATTTGTGTTGTTTTCATTTGGCCCATTCTTCGTTTCTTGGGCACTTGGATTTTCGGAGGCTGCGTTTCTCCCTGCCCTACCTCTTCTTATGCTGTTCTTTCTGACACGTCCCGGGTGATATCTGGGATCCTCCATTCATCTTCCCATTCGCTAATGACCATGTCAATGTCACCCTCTATGATGAAATTCCGCATTTATAGCCACTTCTTATTAGGATCCTTGCGCGCCTATATCCACATTGTACGTTGTGTGGCCCTGAAGTTGGCGATGTTCCCATATCGAGCGACAACCTTTGGTGTTATTCTCCACCTTTTGGAGATGGCTTCCCGTAGGTCGCGTAGGTATCCTTCAAAGATGGACCCATTTGTCTGTTTTTTCTTCACATCTAGCTTGGTTTTGAGTAAAAAATATCTCGCTCCTTGATTTCGTTTGGGTCTGGTACAAAAAATTACGTACCTTGGTTCCCTCCAGCCCATAAAGGCGATTAACGTGATCAACCATGAATAGTGAAACTCTGTGCCTAGATCCTGCGCATCCTTGCAGTCATCTAGGAACAAGTTCAAGAGGTACGGTGCCCAACTCATTATGGTGCGCTCTATGCACTGAGCGACAATTGCGAAAACTCCAGCCGAAACTTCCTCCCTGCAACATTTTCTTAGCATCTTGCAAGCTAAGATTTTTGCACCCAGTTGTGCTGCGACATCGTTTATCCTCTTGATAATGATCCCTCTTGTCCCCCTGTTGGTTGCATAATTCTTATTTATCTTTTTTGCTAGTGCCTTCTCCCTGACTTTGTCATCCAGAAACTACGCGGGATCCATGCCCCGAGATCGAAATTATATTATGCTCGTGATAAGCTCTACGTCTATCGAGACGAGCTTGTCCAACAATATGTCCCCACCATGAGTGACTACTAACAATTGTTTGACACATGTGGTTTCTTTCTGACCCCTTTCAAAATGTGGTAGGTCCACCAGACCTAAAATTCTTGTCTTCTCCAACCCTATTGCCCATTAGAGTGGCTGATTAATCGGTTCCCCAAATGGATTTGTGCCCACCGTCTCCATGTATACCCTCTTTGCAAGTTCCAAAAACTTGTCTGTGTCTGCTGTATCATGGTTTGAATACTTGAGCTCCCCTATATAGCCCAGTAGGTCTGGTCCTACCTGTACCCCATCTGGTATACGCGGTAGAATGATTTCCGCGACAGGTTTCTTGCGAGCTAACCTGGGTATATGTATCTTGTCTTTCATCGACAGTGGTGGATGGATCAAAGTTCCAACAACTTCCAGTTGTTCCTCAGTATACCATTCTAGCCAACCTATGACATCTTAGACCATTCCTTCTTGTGGATGGTCTAATATGGTCATTTGAGACTCATCTAGTTCAACTGCTATTTTCAGATTCAACATCGTTCCATTGACTTTCAGAGCTGCTTCAATGTTCTCTGGTTGCACCTCCTTCAGGGTTTATGCTTCCTGGTTCTACGGCTCCTGTACTTCTGCTGGTATGTACTTACTCATTCCCTCCAGTTCTGGATGTTGGATTTCTTCCACTATAGGTGTAGGGTTCATCGGTGTTGTGTCTGGAGATGGGATTTCGTCGACATTGACAATCTCCGACGACTTCTGTTCACCTTCTTCCATATGTACTCGTGACCCAGTTTTAACTCTGGTTGGTCTAACACTCTTGCTTGCTTCCGCTTGCTTGGGTGGTGCCATGGTGGTGAATGTTGAACATTTGCTGGGTTTGAATGGTCTTTGTGAACTCTGTGAACTCTCTCTCTGCTTTTTAACCTTGATCACTCTCTGTTTTATCTTTTTTCACGAATAGACCATTTGCTCCCGCGTCCGTGTGTTGTATGGGTTTTCCATGAAGCTTGTCGATGATGCTTCCTTAGTTATGGGTTTAATGCACCTTAATTACAGGTTCAATGCACCTTTGGCAGTTTCATACTTGCCATTACTTTACCTTTCCGTCTCTAGTTGGCGCGATTAATGGGGTGTCCCATCGGTCCTTTCCATCCTTTAATTCTGCCTAACATTGTCTTGTCATACTGCTTTTGCCGACTTTCCTTTTCCCACTTATTTCTCGTTTGATGTGGCCGTTTTCCTTATTCTCTCCAATTTTGTGTTCCTAAGTATGCATGCCTTTTCTTTCTTCCGGTGCGGTTCACCTCTGTTGGTATTGTTTACCATTCTATTGTTTTTTTTTTTTTTTACTGTGCGGTGCGTGGTCAACTGTCCTTGTACAACTTCAGTCGGCTCCTATTGATCATTCCTTTGAGTTCTGCACTTGATAAGTCTTTCAAATGTACAACTCCTCCATCTATGACAAATTTTACTTCGTATGGTCCTAGCCAGTGCATTCTTATCTTTCCTAGGTGCTGAAGCGATTTTCTGTCATACATCAGTACTAGATCTCCTTCCTTGAAAGTTTTCTTCTTGATGTGTCTATTGTGCCAAGTTTTGTCTCTTGCTTTCTGAACTTGTTGGTGGAATCCTGCTAAAGATCCAATCTTTCTCCATGGTCATTAACTGATTCAGTCTCTCCTGTACTGCACAACGTTCTGTAATTTGTATAATTACTGCTACGCGCAAGCTTGGTACTAAAAATTCTAATGGCACCACTGCTTCTTGGCCATAGACCAGTTTAAATGGCGTGTGCCCTGTCAAGTGTTTTCATGTAGTTTTGTATGCCCATAATACTGCTGGTACTTTGAGGTCCTAGTCGTCCCTGTTGATGTTACAGATCTTTGTCAGCGCGTTCTCCAGGATTGTTTTGAATGCTTCCACTGTACCATTTTCCTGTGGGTGGTATGGTGTGATATTCTGATGATGGACTTCAAAATATTCAGTCATAGCGTTGATGGTGTTGTTTATGAAGTGCGTGCATTGGTTTCTCAACAAAACTCTTGGGCACCCAAATCTAGTGATCACTTTTTCAAATAAAAAATTTGTTGTTGTTTCTGCACTGCAATATTTCACTGGTGGAGCCTCCTCCCATATTGTTAGGTACTCCATCGTGGTGATAATGTACCGAGCTCATGTTCTCTTTGATGATGGGTTAATCGATCCCACAAAGTCTATTTCCCACTTGTTGAATGTTTGCAATGTTACTTGTAGTCATAATGGCATCTCCTCCCTTCTGTTGGGTTTACCTACCCTTTGACAAACATCACATTTTTGACAGTACTCCTTCGAGTCTCTGTGAATGGTTGACCACCATAGTCCTGCGTGCAATACCTTCTACACGGTAGCTTTTCCTATGTAATTTCCTCCTACGATTCCTTCATGAGCTTCTGCTAAGACTCTTAGTCTTTTGTGCTCTAACACGTACCTTCACAAGATGTTATTTGCACCCATTTTGTATAGTTGTCCTGCAATTAGTTGATAGTCGACAATGCAGACTACCAGGTTTTTCTTCTGTGCAATGTTATATTCTTGCGGTGCAGTACCTATTCTCAAGTAGTGAATGATATCTGTGAAGTGTTCATTTGCGACCTGTACTGAGAATAACTCTGCATCCAGAAAGTTGTCTTCTAAGTTTGTAGGTTCTTCTCTATTTGTGACCCTTGATAGCTAGTCAGGTCCTGCATTCAGTTTTCCTAGTTTGATGATTAATTCAAAATCAAATTCTTGAAATAGGAGTAACCATCCACAGATTCCCCCCCCCCAACATTGGATTTTTGACTAGGTATTTTAGGGTCGAGTGATCTTTGAAAACCTTATAGTGTTTTCCCAATAAGTAGTGTCTGAATTTTTGCAGTGCGTAGACCATAGATGGGCCTTCCCTTTCTGTAGTGTTATAGTTCTACTCCGATTCTGATAACTTCCTGCTGGCAAATGCTATCAGGTGATCCAAGTCTCCTGGTATTGGTTGCACCAATATAGCTCCAAGTGCTATGGCCAATGCATCTACATGCATGTGGAATGTCTTCTCCCAATCTAGAAATACTAATATCGGTGCGGTGACCATATTTTCCCTCAGGGTATCTAGACCATGTTGGCACTCGTCGTTCCATTGAAAATTTGTGTCTTTTCTTAACAAATTTTCCATTGGTGCAATAATCTGCACGTATCCTTTGATAAATTTCCTGTAGTATCCTATGTGTCCCAAAATCACTCTTAGATGACAAATTGTTTTTGGTGGTGGTAAGTTAACAATTATTGCGATCTTTGCAGGATCAACTAATAAACCTTGTTTGCATACTATATGGCCCAATAGTAGCCCAAACAATGTTTCGAATATGAATTTCTTTATGTTCAGTGATATCTGGTACTACTTGCATCTTTCTAACATTAGTCGTAAGAATTCTACATGGTCTTTCAATAAACTATAGACTGTCCAATCGTCCAAGTATACTTTGAGAAACTGGTGGATGAATTTCTTAAATGCTGCGATGACGACTCTAGAAAATATTGCTGGTGCATTCTTCAGTCCAAACGACACGACTGTGTATTGGTAAGATCCCCATTCTGTCACAAACATGGTCTTGTATCTGTCTTCTTGTGCTATCTTAATCTGATGGTAGCCTGAGAATCCATCAATGAATGAGTAAGCTTCATGTCCACCTATGTTCTCTAACACTTCAACCATGAATGGCATAGGGAATGGGTCATGTAGGTATGCATCGTTCAACTTCCTCAAGTCGACACATATCCTGATCCCTCCTTGTTTCTTGTCCTTCACTACTATCGGTCTTATCCATTCTGATTCTTTGACCGGTTCTATGATTCCAACTTCGAGCATCCCGTCGATCTCAACTTTGAATTTCTTCTTATATATTGGGTTTAATTTGTATGGTCATTGTCTGATCGATCTTGCTTCATGTCTGAGTAGTATCTTCATTTCTCCTAACGCTCCAGCTATACCCTTCATCTCTATAAATGTTGTGGGAAACAAGTCGTTGTACTCACGCAATAACTCTGTTATGCTTTCCACTGTTTTCTCATCCCATTAGTCTCCAATGCTGGCCATTTTGGGATGCTTAGTTGTCCCAATGTTGACTTTCTTTACTTTGATCGATGCGGAAATGACTTCTGATTCTATCGATGGTCCTTCCACATATCTTTCTCCTTCTTATTCTTCGATCTGAATATCATGTGAATCATATTCATCCAGTTCTTCCTCTTGCACATGGTAGCACGCCAAGAATTCCTTGATTGTATGTTTTTTCCGCTGTTGCTCTTTTGTGATAATTTCTATTTCTGGTTCTTTGATGAATATTAGTCCTCTGATCTATTTGAGAGCTGCATCTATGTTAGGGTTCTCATGCTCAAATGAGAAAGTGATTGTGAAATTTTGTTGCAATGTCGTCAAGGTCATAGTTCCTTTGCGCAATTCCTGGTCTGTATACCAGTTCGCTGGTATTCCCTCTAGAGTGTGTATGAAATGATGAGGCCATTCCTTTGGGGGTGTCAATTTCCACAACGTTCTGCACTTCTTCAAGTGTTCCACTGGTGCCCTTTGTCCATCATATTTATGTTGTTTGTGGTTTTTCTGTTCTGCACCGAACCTTATGCGCAGTAACCGCTTACATTGGTACCAATCTGTGATTGTCTCTTTGTGTGTGCCTCACCATCTTGCAGGTGTGGCCTTGAGTTCTAAATCAAGTGATAACAATATTTGATTCTCCAAGACTTCATCTTCATACTATGCCAATAATGTTTCCAAATAGTTTATGACATGGAAACTGGGTGGTTCCCCGATTTATGTGCCTACCCATCCTACTGTGTGGTCTATTATTTCACATATTCTCATGGAAACTTCATGTAGCCTTTGTTTCCAGTTCTCTAAATTGGTGTTCGAGCCTTTTGCACATGAAGTAATGCTCCGCCAACTGAGTATCCCATATATAGTCGGGTTTATGTAATCCTCATCGCGCGCAGTTGTTATGTACAACTAGCTAATTTCCTCTAAGTCTAGGCAAGTGGGTTCTACGAACCTCTCCCCTTCTGATGGGTCTAATGGTGTAATGACCCTGTATTCTCCTGACACAAATGTCATTTTCCCAGTCTTCAAGTTGATTATGGCTTTATTTTCAAATTCCCAATCCAACCCAAGCAACGCTGGGTAAGGTGTTGTGCCATCCACTATTTCAATGACTTCAAAATATGCTTTAGTGCGCACTCCATCTAGGTCTACTGTCACTCCTTTTAGTCGACCGATTGGTAGGACTCTGTGTTGGTTCACTAATTTCAATTGAACCAGTGAATATCCTAGTGTGGGATCTCCCATGCATTGCCATGTATTCTTTGGTAATACATTGACTTCATATCCTAGATCCAGTATGATGTCTCCCATATTGAAGTCTCCAAAGTTTGCATTCAGTCTAAACTCCCTACTTGTTCTTCTTCTTGTGTGTAGGTGATTGACTATTTTTGGTTCTAGTTTTCCTTCCATATCGATACTACATTTTTCTAATATGTTTTGCAACATTTTCACAGATGATGGATCACTTAATACTTTGACACATGATTGCAAAAAGCCTTTGATTGTACTTACTTGTTCCATGGGTTGCATTTCGTTGGTATGATCCAATGATGGAGGCATCTCGTACTCTGGTTCTTCCTTGTTTTGCTGCGCAGTTGAAGTCGACACCATGTCTTCCTTCTGAAATTATTGTCTGGATTCCTTAAATATTTCCTTCTTGTTATGCGCATCGAACTGCTTCCTTGGTTCAATGTTTTTCTTTACCCATTGATTTTGTACTGGTTCCTGTCGGACCGCATCATTTCCTATTTTATCTTCTTCGCGAGTAACTATGTTGATGTTTCATCCTTCATCCTTGGCTTCGGCTAAAATCCACTGAACATTCTGGTTGTTCTCATTCCTCTTTTCCTAGATATTTACTAGTAGTCTCGAACATTCTTCTGTATCATGGTCCTATGCACGACAATACATAGAGGTTGTTGATGGAAGCAAACATTTTCTTGCATAATGTCCCAATTGTTGACATTTGTGACACACCACTGGTCCTTTACCTCATCCAAAACCTCCTCTTTCTTTTCCTCCACCTCTGTAGCCTACTCTATCTCCTCTCAATGCATTATACTGTGGTGCTTGATTATACTATGCCGTATTGTACTGAGGCTTTGCTGCGTTGTACTATGGCTGCGTGTTATTATATAGTTGTTGTGTAGTATTATACTACTGCTTCCCAGTGTTGTATGGAGCTGGGACATGATTAAACTATGGTGCGGTTTGCCCAATCATCATTTTTGCCTTCACTCTGTATGCATCTAATGTCCTTTCTAGCATCAATTCCATAGTTCTACAATATTTGTCTTCGTGGCCCATTGACTTGCAAAAGGTGCAGTGTGAACTCTTTGGGATTGTCTGGTATTTATACATCATCGTGCAGTGATAAGGATTGTGACCCAATTTCTTACAAATTTCGCACCACATTCCTCCTGTTGGTAGCGGATTTGGCATTCCTGTTGCCATATACTGCGCGAATGTTGGACATTCATTCTTGTGGTGTCCTTCCATCCTGCATGTGGTACACTAAACGACTTCTCGTTTATCCTTATTCTTATTCTGATTGAGCTGAAATGTTAAGTTCTTCAGATCCTCCTTCAGTTCTTTGATAGTTGGGTCTATTTGCTGGTACTGGCTTTCTTCTAGTTGCAAGGCTGTCTACAGAGCCTCTGCCTACGTCTGAAACTTTTGTTGTCGCAATGTTGATTTTAAGTGTGGGAGTAATGAGTTGAAAAATAGGTGCCGATGCTGCATATTGGTCATGAGATATTTTAACTTTCTCTTCAGTCGCTTGAATCTCTGGTCAATCTCCCATTCAAACTCTCCTAGTTTCTGCCAGATTTCTATCATCTCCTTCATGTATTGATCCTCTGAGCTTGGCTTTTGGAACTCATTTATTAGTAACTTCTTAATGTCTTCTAGTGTCCTTGTCGTCCCAGGGGCACTATTTTTTTCTAGACTCATGTACCAGTCTAGTGCGTGATCTCTTAGCGTAATCACTAACTGCGCACGTTTGGTATCTTCATCAGTGATTTGTTTTGCTTCCCATATCTTTTCACAAATGAACAAGTGTTTCTTAGGGTCTTCTGCTGCTTCTCCTTGAAATTATGGTAACCTGATGGTGGGATCGTGTCCTGCCATTCTAAATGCTGAGCTACTACCTCTGCACAGTGTAGATACCCGACTAGTGCTGCCTGAACTGGCTCCTCTAGTTGTTGTTCCTTGTGTAGATGTACTTCCTGCTGTCTGACTGCTTCTGAACTTCGGTTGTCTAAACGGTGGTGTTCTCTTTGGTTTGTTAGTCGCACATGGGTTTATGGGTTCCACACTGACCTTAATATGGATAGGATTGTTGCCTTCTCTTCCCATTATTGGACCTCTCATCTTCCTCTCATATGTTGCGCACAATATTTCCTCAATCTGCTCCATAGCCTGAAGATTCTCTACCTCTTCTTCATCACTTTCCAAGCCTTCCCTCGTGACTTCAACTCTCTTCTTGGTATTCACCTTGTATTGGTAGGGTAATCCGCTACACGTCTTTCCAGTCATTGCCAAGATCTTCTTGATCTGGTCATCATCCATCATGATCAGGTCCAAGGGTTCCTCCTTGCCCTTATGCTTTCCTCCTTCTATTTTTCCTTTTCTTTCAGTGCTTCCCCCCTTCCCCCATGCACACAGGGAAGTTTAGCTGTCTGAATCCATTGTCATTACACCTTTTTTATATAGCAGTATCCTAATAGAAGTATAAAATGATAGAATGTACCTTCCTTGAGGTTCTCGTAAAAACTCGTGCTCCGCTGCACTGTACGAATTCACTGTGTCTATTGAAAACTCTGTTATAAAGCATGCCATAATACTGTCAAGCCAAAAATCTACTACGAGGGTGAATTTGTTGTTCACCTGCTGTAACTGCTCAATCTTTATCTGGGTCCAATCTAACTGTCGAATCTGGTTCGTTTCCTGGTTATCCTTCAACCTCAGTATCCACTCCTGTAATAGATGTGGAAAATCACAGAAAAAGACTTTGTGTAAATCAATAAACACATATTTCTCAAGATATTTGCAGGGTGTTATTCTAGGGTTTCTATTGTCTTTCTGTGCAAACTCTAGCTCTTTTGTTCTTAACCAACTTTCGATCTCTGCTTTTGTGGGATTCCATGGTCTCAACATTCCCTTCTAATGGCTCATTTCTCTCTCTTCCCTAACATTGTTTTGATCCACCCCTGCCATATCTTTGGCTTATCTCATCTACTCAATCCTCTCCTATTCCTACCAATGACAATGGAACCATTTGTTGGTTTAAAATACTTCTTTACTGACTAATTTTGTATTGACTTAGGTTTCATGTCTATTTAGGTTTCCAACAAAGCCTCTAAAACTATCGGCCCTCCTGGTAAACCAAAAGGCAACAAAGCACACAGAATGCACTGCACAGTCTCACCCGAGATAACTTTAATGGGCGGCTGTAAGAATCAGGTGTTTACAGCCTAGGATTGAGTGTGAGATATGTGAGCTATATATTGAACCATTATTATAACTTGTAAATGCAACATACTGTTATTCATGACTACGCGGTAAATCCAACAACTTATTCCCCCAATATGGCAATAGTACTTAACAAGTAATATAGAAACTCATTCATTAAACATAATAATAACAGCTAAAGACAATAAATATATGCAAGCATTCATCACATAACACAAGTGTTACCATGGTTCACCCCCTCCTGGGCTACGTCCACAAAGATTTGGCTCTCAGCTATTTTATTATAGTATTTTTACATCTACAACGTCGCGCGCTTACAACTCTTCTCAGTCAGGCAAGATCTGTATGAGGCAAACTAGATCACACCAGGCTCCATAGCTTGCGATCTAACCCTCAAGATATACCCTCCTTCGTCTTCTCTAGCTCAACAACTTATACAAAATAGATCACACAACAAAACTATTACATATTGCATCAACTCATGTGTAACAACAACAACAATAATCAGAACCCCCTATAATCCCTAGGTATCTATATTTATATGTTTTTGGCTCTTCAACCATTACAGTACATTACCAAACCCCTAACCCTAACGTCATTAGGTCTTCCCTGCATGCACACATGCTGCTCTTCCTTCCAGCTGTCGCTTTCCTCATGCATGCTTTCTTTCCCAAAAATGCCTTGCTTTTCTGCTTTGGCCTGCCTCCAACACCCGATATAGATCATAAAAAGATATGAATATCCTATGAAAATAATTTCGGACGTTTTCACACGATCTCGGGAATATGTCACATGCACAACTATAATTAATCCTAGCACTACAAGAATAACACTATTCTTGTAGCACCCTTTCCACTTTGGCAATTTTGAAAATTAAAAGAGGGAAAAATGACATATGATGTGGAGAAAATAATTTACAATGTTATATCCTAAATTTTAATTACTTCAAAACATTTAAAACGTGTAGAAAAAGAATGGAAGCATACTTTCAAGCCAAGAAAAGAAAAAACAAATTTTAATACAAATTATGAAAAAGGGGTAGAAGAAGGATTAAGGAAATCCAATAGTCAAAAACAAAGTTAAGGACTAACACTAGCTCCTTCTGGGGATATAGTTTCTTGGTGGAAATTTAAGATCTGGCTGACCAATGCCTTCATATCTCTCTTATTCCACTTTATTTCCCTGCTATGCCATCTTTTATTCAAAACCACAAAACTGTAGAGAAACACTTCCATTGGGTATATGGAGTATTTATTTGATATTAAACATACCAAAAGTAAATTATACTGTACAAACTGAACTTTCTGATTGATTTTTAAAAGAAGTAATGTCTTAAGAATCTCCCATTTACTAGGCCTCCCAAAATCTCACTATCATCCAAATTGTGTAAAAGAAAGGTATTGTTGTTCATGACCTTAGCTATTTTGAAAGGACCATACCATAAAATGTCAAAGTTACCATTTTTAGATTTGTCCTCTCTTCTAGCATCCCACCTCAATACAAGGTCTCCCTCTTGAAAAATATCATTTTTTGTCTTCTTATCAAAAGTCGCTTTAACTTTTCTCTGATAAACAACAACTTTCTGATCCAGCTTCTCTCTATTCTGTTGAACCTCTATGATTTGAAAAACTCTCCTTTGAATGTCATTGGGATCTTCTAACTCTTCTTGCAGAAATGTGAGAACAGGTAAGCCCAATTGAGTTGGGAAACAAACTCTGTTCCATACACCATTTGGAAAGGTGAAGTCCCAATGAATTTCTTAGTACTGATCCGATCATCCCATAGGGAAACTTTTAATTTTGAATCCCATGATATTTTATTTTCTATGAGTATTTTTTTAATAATCCTTATGAGGATTTTATTGGATGATTCTACTAACCCATTTCCTTGGGGATAATAAGGAGTGGAATGGACCAACTTGATGTTATATTTATTTCAAAAGTCAACCATTGAATTGGATTTGAAGGCTTGAGCATTGCTAGTAACCAGCTTCTTAGGACAATCAAATCTAGAAAAAATATGCCCTTCAAGAAAAATCATGATTACCTTATCTGTTGCATTTTAGGTTGGGATTGCTTCGATCCATTTGGTAAAGTAATCTGTGGCTATGAGTATCCATTTGTGTTGTATAGAAGATGAAGGATGGATTTCTCCAATGAAGTCTAGGCCCCACTGTTGAAAAGGTCCATGAACAATGATGGGATTTAAAGGTAGAGACATAAGTTTTTGTTTTCCTGCAAACTTTTGACATGGTTCACATGCCCTCACCTGAGAAAATATATCAGAAAACAATATAGGCCAATAATAGCCCACTCTTAATATTTTGAAAGCAGTGGCTTTCCAATGGTGATGTCCCCCATAAACTCCCTGATGTAAATCAAAGAAAATATGTTTTGTTTCTTCCTCATCAACACATCTCAACAGAATTCCATTAGGATATTTCCAAAACAAGGTTTGAATGATAATGCAATACTTCACTAATTTCAGTTTAAGTGATTTGAAATTGGATTTATCTAAATCAGGAGGAGACTAAATATTTAGAAGAAAATAAATAATTTCTTTATACCACGGTGAAGAAGAATATCTGTTGCTCACTTGTGAACCAGTTTCCTCAACCATAAATGTTGAATTCATTTATTTGTTGGAGAAATGATGTAATCCAATTGATCTACAATTTGACTCTGTCATCAATTTTGCAAGGCCTTGTCCCTTTATTAACTTAGTGGGCTTTATGGTCAAGTTGTATTCCAGAATTTTAGTTATCCATTTCCCCCTTTCTCCTTCACAATCTGGCTGGAGTAGAATTTCCTTAACTGCACTATTTGGAACATATGCAGTAATTTCATAATGCAGGACATACACCTTCAAAGATTTTAAAGATTTCACCAAAGCATAGGCATGCTTCTCCATAATATCATATTTTAATTCAAAATCCCCAAGAGTCTTGCTGAAGAAAGAGATAGGTTGTTCATACCCTCGGTTATTTCTTTGTAAGAGAACAACAACTATAGTGTCTTCAGATGCAAATGAAAAAATAAAAACTCTTTAGAATAATATGGACTGATGAGGATGAGAGACTCTATTAAAGCCCACTTAATCTTTTCATATGATTCCTTTGCTTCATGTATCCATTTGATCTCTGCATTTTTCTTCTACATATCGGTAATAAACTTGATGATTTATGTAAAGTTAGGTATGAATCTCCTTAAAAAATTGATTTTTTCTATGAAGGACCGAATAGACTTTTTATTTCTTGGGATCTCTATTTTTTGGATGGCCTTTACCCTTTCTGGATCTGATCTAATTCCTTTTTTAGAAACAATATGCCCTAAAAGTTTACCTTCTTCCATAGAAAAATGAGAGTTCTTAGGGTTTAGTGATATTCCAAACCTTCTGCATTTTTCAAAAGTCTGCTTAAGATGTTGTAAATGCTCATCATCTGATTTTGAGAAAACAACAATTTCATCAAGATAAATAACCATGAATTTATCTTTATCACCAATGAATGTGATGTCCATGGCTCTCTGGAATGTTGCTCCTGCATTCATGAGTCCAAAAGACATTTTTTCATACATGAAGGTGCCCCAGGGAGTTGTAAAAGAAATTTTCCTCTTATCTTCTTCCATCACTGATATATGATTATATCCTGAATAACCATCAAGCATGGAGATTCTTTGGGCCCCTACCAGTCTTTGTTTAATATGATCCATTTTAGGTAATGCATAATTATTCTTCAGAGAACATCTGTTCAGATTTTTGAAGTCTACACAAAGCCTAATCTCCCCATTTGTTTTCCTGACAGGTACTAAATTTGCCACCCATTCTGAGTATCTCAAAGGAACCATAATTTTGGCATTCAACAATCTTTTCAGTTCTCTTTCAATTATAGGAAGCAACAATGGATTAAACTATCTTTTTTTTGCTTAAACGATTTAGATCCAGGCTTCAAAGGAATCTTATGCTGCATGATTTATGTATCAAAAAACTTAAGGTATTCATAAGACAAAGAAAAAACATCTGAAACTGTTTCATCAAATTGATATACATGTCTCTCTATTTTTTTGGCAATTTCCTGGATAATTTCACCATTCTAGGATTTGAGTTCGGACTGATATCACATTGTATCACTTCGACTTCTTTTGTTTGGATGACAGGCTTTTGGGACACATCATTGTGATCAAATAGTCTCTCAAGAGGAACACGACCCTTTGACAAATGATTTGTTTTTAATTTAATGATTTTATGACCAACAATATTGTCTTAAAGGATATTAGTATCATGAACTCCCACATCATCATTTTCATTATCGTGGTCTATTGAGATAGTAGAAAACTCATCAATGGTCTCCAAAAACCTTTTAATCTCTTGATCATCTTTAAACACTTTCCATTTTTTTATGTTATTTGTTATATAAGGTCTATGTCTTACCTCAATTTCAAATCTTAAATTGGGAAATATTGGAGTTATGAAATTACTAGCTGCCAATGCTAGAGAATCTACCCGCTGATTCAAGTTTATGTGTATAAAAGTGATGTTGAAGGCCAAAAATAAATTATCAACAAAGTCCCACAGTTCATTTTTGTACTACTTTAACTTCTGTTGTTTGGTTTGATAAATAATTTTTATATAATGGATGATAAGCTCAGAATCTCCAAAAACATAAATTTTGTCAATACCCATATTTTTAGCAGCTTTCAATGCCAACATAATAGCTTCATATTCACTAATATTGTTGGTTGTATCAAATTCCAATTTATATGACGGAGGAATGGATTCCTTGGTAAGAGAAATAAAAACAATCCCAACCCCAGAGCCTTCTTTGGAACAAGCACCATCAAAGAACATTTTCTAGACTTAATTTTTTGTATTTTCTTCAGCTATAAGTATGATTTTTTTGACTGATGTTTCAACTATATTGTCACCATTGTGGAAAATGGAAGAACCAAGTTCATATTCAACAACATATATAGGATGATTTCTAGGATTTTCGTGATCACTAACCAAGTATGCTAATCTGACTTCCCTGTACAGTCTTCGATGCTCTCCACCAAGCACATGTATAGTAGCATAATAGAGGTCCATTTGTAGTGTACCTCCTACTTTCTTAGCCCATGATCTTGACAATAACATCCCAAATTTAGGAGGTATATCAACCACAATCACATCCAACACCACACATTTCATAGGTAATTGAGATAAAGTAACAACCATGTCTTTAATGACTCCCAGACATTTAACATTTCCGGAGTCAAATGAATATAGGTCTAGATAAGGCTTATTGATGTCTAATCCTAGCTCATCCATTACCACCTTTTTCATGACATTGTGTGACGATCCTGAATCCATTAAATAGTTATGTAATATTTTTTCATGAATGTTCAGGGATATGTAGAAAGGAGGAGAAGCATCAGATCTATCCTCAATATGTGGTCCAATAGTTACAACAGGATTTTCATCCTCAAGATTTATGGTATCTGAAAAAGTAACATGAGTAGGGGACTGCAATGCTTTCAGGACATATTTTCTAAAAGGATCAATTTTCATCAATTCTACCAGAGGTATGGGGATTTTGATTTAATTGATTTCATTTTCCAAACTGAAATAAAGAACTCACTTCTCAAATTCCTTCACCTCTGTAGTACCAACCTTGACATGTTGTTTTTGTTGCTGATCAATTTTAACCCCAAAACCTTCTTTACTGAACCTTGATTTGACTAGATCATTTGTCTTTTTGGTTTGAACAAGTATATCCACTTTTGATCCATTTGATCTAGACCTAAGATCATACTTTTTCCTTTTAGGTTCCTTCCGGGAAATCTCTTCAGCATCTTCTTCCTCAAAGTGATTCAGTATAAGATTATCCTCATAATCTTGTTGTGTCAGATGAGTGAGAGGTAATTATGTATCATTTAAATGAACCGTGGAATCTTCCTCATTGTCATCAATTTCCTCAACTTCTTCCACTGCAATATTTTGAAAAGGAGGCAAAACCCTCTGATCTTCTTGATTTCTCCTTTCTCTGGGAAAAATTTGAGGAACATTGTTAAGCCTTCTGAACTAATTGGGATTTCTGTATCCTCCTTCCTATGTAGGCCTGCTAGGTTGTTTTTTTTCCATCTCCATCCTGACCATTTCAGATGTCAAGGTTTTCAACATTTTGGCCATTTCATCAATCTTGGATTTAGACGCTATATGAGAAGAAGAAGGGAGTTCTTTGCTCTATTTTTTCTTGTCTCTGTCACTCTTTGATTTCAATTTATCTGCTGCCAATATATTGGATTCTTCTTCAATGGCTGCTTCCTGCATCAAAATCAGAGTAACAAACCTTGTTTCTCTCAACAAAAGAGAAAACTTAACATCAAAGGCATTGGAAAAAGTAATTTTGGTAGATGTTTCTGTGGGTTTGATTTCATCTGGAATCTTACTCTACATTTTATTGAATCTTTTGGTAAAAATGGATACGAATTATCATTGTTTTCTTTTCAAATCACCAAATTGAGTGATATAATACAAGTAATCTTTCTTATCTCCCCAATGTCTCAAAAAGGTATCATCTAGTGCACCAATATCATCAACATAATTAGGAGGTAGAATTCTAAACCATTTCCTCGCTTCTCCATCTAAACTTTGCACAAAAATCTTCATCCAAACATTTGCATGCTCCGCATTAAAATTATATGCAAAACTATAAAAAGAGTTTAAGTGCTCTTTAACAGTGACTTCCCCCTCTCCATTGAATCTTGGAAAATACTTCATATAATAATTAGGTGGGAAGGCATACAATACTTGTGGTAAAATTAATGGTGCATATCTCGATGCAACAATTGCATCCATCCTATTTACAACCATATTTACCACAATGGGTGCTTGAACCATAGAAATAGGAAAAAATTGTGATGTAGAAAGAGAAACAGTTCCTTGGATAGAACAACTTAGTTGAGATGATATGAGTTTTTGATATTCAAGTGATGAAATCAGAGGTTTTTGTTCTGAACAAGGATAAGATGAAGGTTCCATAAACACATGATTTTCAAAGGAACAATAATGTGGTTTAACCTCTTCAAAAGAACTAGATTGGGGTGATGAAGATAAAAGTGTATCAAGTTCACTTTTAGTATCTTTGGGAAAATCCCTCAAAGCTCCAACTATGGATAAGGTGTTTGTTTGCTCTTATCGAATGAGCTCAACAAATAATTTCCATTGCTCTAAATTCAATTCAGAGATAGTTGAAGGAAATGATACATCCAAAGGTTGAACAATAGTTTTTGTTTCAATTCTAGGTACAATTTCTACAATTGGAGGGTTATTAATAGGTTTCGAAGATTGTCCTTGAGAACTTGTAGAAGAAGATTTATCTTTTGAAGAAGAGGACTGTTCTGAAGTATTTTTAGATTTTCTCAATAACTTTTTAGGATCAGACACTACTAAAACATGCATAGGATCTGTTTTTTTTCTAGTCACTTGTTTCTTTGTAGATGATGATAAGTTTAGAGGAGGTTTAAGTCCTTTACCTTCTCTTTTAGGAGCTAGAATTACTGCAGATGAGTCATCAGGTGAATAATATATAGTCACATAAAAGTGTCTAAATTCTTGTCCAACATCAAGATTTAGATATGATATTTGTCGTTCTCCCAGGGAAAAATACTTCATGTCTTCGTCCCCAACAATGGTGCCAAGAGATGTTAGTCCCTAAAGTTGCAATTGACTGTGAGAGGGAAAGATATGGCATCATCAAGTTATTGCAATGGTATTTTATAAAGGTTTTAAATAAGATTTAGAAATGGTTGAATGTTGGTTCAAATATACAATAAGGATATAAGGCTCAATGTACAAAGGAAAATAAACATCTCACTAACTTAGTAAATGACAGACAATTTGATAAATCAGATGGTAAAAAGTGAATGAAGAAAGAAATATATATGAGTTTTCAGTTTGTCCACTCACACATAGATTTCTCATTCCCAAATATCATTAAGAAATAAGAACATGGTACTTGAAAACAACTCTTAGTTATGAACAATTTAAACAACAAAATTTCACTGTATTACTCACAACAAAGATATCATATTCTTAGCAACATATAAAAATGCATCCAAGTAAGAAAAAGAAGAAGATGATAACATGAAAATAATTTCTGAACATCAAAATGCCTTTTCCATTTAGTGCTAATATGAAAATATTGTCTTTGCCTCACACACGAGTCTTTACAAAAAATAACCTTTGATTCCCAAATTGATCAACCATTTCAGTCCTTTCAATGTCTTTTTAAACAAAAAAATTATTCTTGAAGATCCTATTTTTCAGATTACATTTTTAGATAGGATACTATCAAATGGATATTTTCTAGGAGAGAAATCTTCATACAAATATTTCTAATTCCTATAATGTAGTCTTCCTTAAAAACTAATTTGAATATAGACTAGATGAAAGTTTGATGAGGCTTTCCAAATCCCACAAAAAGAGTAATAAAACTATTGTTGAGCTAGTTCACCTTGTTAGCGCTATGTAAACTTCGTTCAGTTGAGAAAATGAATGACAGAGGCAACCTACAAAGCAACTTTGAGGCCAAAAACTAGCCTTTCCGACCTGGATAGGGCTCTCTCTGAGACTTCGTCTTTGTACAGGTTATGGATTTAAACCGTCGGCTAGATTTAACACTTTCGTACAATATTTATGGTTCTATTGGTGAAAGAAGATCAATACCTTGGGTTATGGAGTCAATTTAAGAAAACGATAGAAACAAATGACTTCGTAACTGAACTTGAGAGGATAAAGGCTAAGTAAGCAACAATCTTTCAGTGAAAAATCATTGTGTATGGCAAGAGAAAAACACATGAAGAAACTTAGAGAACCACTGGGGATGAATTCAAAGTTCACTTAGAAGAAACAAAGTCATCTAAATGATGTAAATATAGAGCACTGTGCGGTGAATTCTAGATTCGAATCACGCTCCTATTTAGACAAAAATACAGATATGAATATAAAGAACACATGAAATCACGTACGTAAAGAAAGAGTACAATACATCAAACTTCCACTGTTAGAATCTTTTCGTCAAAGTTTCAAGACCTTTGCATTAAGTTTCAATCGAGTTCGAAAGCTACATTCAATAGTCATTGTCTACATTGTTTTTTCCAACCAACCTGGCTTACATTGAAAAGATGAAATATATAGATCAGGGTATGTTGCTCGGGCTACCCTGCTCTCTAACTACTATCCCTAGAAATTAGGCTCTAACTATTCTCTGTTAGATGACTCTTCACATGACACTTTGCTAAAAACAGAAACTGACCATACTCGATCGCACAATAACTAACGTCTTTGCCACGACAACTCAGTCATCAGAAATATTTGATTGTTAGAGAGTGATGCGTCGATGCTTTTCCTTTGACAGGGTATCTGGATGATCAAGTGCTTTTCCAGACTCCAGTAACCCATTGTAACGGCCTTGATTTCTGTCACACGATCATTTGTTGAAGAGTGCATGTGGTGGGTAACCGCGGACTATCGCAAGTGTTTCCAAGATACCACCAGTTAGGGGCTAACACCTTTCTTCAAAATGTCGCATGTCCAACGTACACCTATCCTTTGTAATAGATGGGTATCCAATGTTTTACGTCGTATGCTTGTCGCACAGGTGCCTGCCAGAGTCCATAC
>JASDQU010683599.1:20672-32881 GCA_032191745.1 Picea mariana
AATACCCACTAGCAAGGAAATAATTATTCATTGCATTAATATGGATAGATGCTAAAACTCTTAATATGTGTAAGTGGAAGGGTTTCTATTACAGCCGCTTGCACCATATTTGGTAGTCTCCTTATTGAGCCAATAAAGTCCAAGAATATTGTGATTTGCTCCAACGGGATGAACATGGCCAAAATTTTTACCATTTTCATGGCTGATCACAACCACTTCCCCATCCAAAGTCCCATAGACCATTAAAATAGAATCATATGGATGATATTCAAATTGTTTGGGCCGAAACTTCTTGTTAATCTCAGTAGAATTTTCAGTAGAGTTCCTTTTCAATTTGGAAATAGGGTAAGTGGTTGGCCATGCACAAGAGGCCATTTTGGATGGACAAATAGATCTACAAAATGAAATAGCATTACCATTGCTTGTGCCTAGTCCCTTTCGCTTGCATGGAAAAAGTCATAGAAAATTTTAGGGGCGAAATTTAGCCCCTTCAAATTTTGGTAGGGAAAATTTTATATATTAAAAAAAACACCCATATTAATCCCAATTCGCCCCCCCTTTATTTAAAAAAAAAATATATTAATTATATATTTAGCCTCGAAATGGCGGTCGAAATTTAAATATTAATTACATTTTCTCCTTGGAAAAATGGCGGTCATCCTCCCTTTCGCCTGATTTCTGGGAGTAGCCATTGATCTTCCGGGGTTTTCACCCATAGTTTTAAATTTTTCACAGGGCCAAGGATCATGACTCGCCTAGATTTGGGAATGGACATTGGCCTTGTGGTTTTTTCTCCCACCAATTTGGAGTTTTTACATGAATTTTGTTGTGGGTTTCATAATATTTTTCCTCAATTTGATGGTGATTCACAATATTAATAGATCCAAGTGGCTCGCCTTGAAATCTCCAACCATGCCTAGATTGAAATCTTCAAAGGCCAAGTTCCAACTCAAAATTCTATTGTCAAAATTTGCAAATTACAGGAGGAGAAAGCACCGAGTTCTTGCCATCTTCCTGATCACTCCGTGTCAACATTTTTGGTTTCCATCCTGGCCCCTGTAGCACCTTGATATTGGGTAATCCATAAGTGGCTTATGAGCCCTCTTTGAAACTTTTGAAATCTGTCATGACTATGCAGGGGTAATCTTAATATCTTATCATTTATGGGCTCATGGTTCTCCGCTTTGCTAGTAGCAAAGTTGTTTTGGAAACTCATTAAGTTCATCTGCTAGTAGGGATTATCATGATCAGTGATAGAGCCCACCCATCCTCATGTTGAGGAAAATATATGAAATGATCTTCCTCAAGCATTTTCGGATCTTACTTGGCTAAAGCAAGATAGACGAGAATATCACCCTATGTTTATAGCCATCAATTTTTTTTTTCTAATCCACTAGTATTGGTTACAAGTGATTAGGATGATTTTTTTATAAATGAAAGTTTGCTGAAAAATTCTATATTTATGTAATTTTCTGAATATAATAGATGCTGAAATAAATATAGAGACAGAAGTAAAAACACCAAGTCAATAATCAACACAGATGAGACATAAGACAATCGTTTATTACATTCCAATTTATCAAAAGAATTGTTCTCTTTACAAAATTCCCTGAGGAAGTTTGGACCAAAGTCAAACTTAGTTGTCCCCGATGAAAACCATACAAAAGGAATTTTGACAGAAAGTAAAAAACTGAACTTTAAAATCCGGATCAGCTTGCCACAAATTGTTGCCCACTCGACTTTGGACAATAGCCTTTATCAGTCATGAAATTACACGGACTATCAAAGATAGATCAACACCTATGAAAAATAAGTGTCTGAATGATGTAATTCATCCCTGAATCTTGTTGTCTACAATAGGACCCTGCTATCATAAAATAGAATTAGGCTTTCAATGAATTAGACTATCATAAAAGATAATTAGGTGTCTGGAAGAATCTCGTATAGCATCCTAGACTGAGCATATATAAGGTCTAACTGTTGGGATTTGAAAATCACTTCTTCCTCAGATGTAACCCCGAATGTAGAAACATCCTTCGAAATATAAGGCTGTAGAGACTTAAGGAACCACTCTATTAGGAATTCTGGGGGCATGCAAGTCTTGATCAACCTCTTCCATCCACGCCACTCCTGTATGTGATTTGAGATATGAGTGAATTTGTCCTGGTGTAAGGTTGACATAAGTTCTAAGCCAATGTCGTAACAAACCAACAATTGGAAGTGGTTGAGGAAGACTAAGACCATCTGACTAAAGGTTATGTATGCCCCTCTAGGTAGATCGATATACCATTTCTTGACAACTCCCATGAGGATGTGTTGAAACAATATTAACCGAATAAAATCTTCGTTAAGGTAATTCGAAGAGCACCACAAGTGAAAAGTAGTAACCTGATCACCAGGATCCTCACCATTCTTGCCTTCAAATTTTGGAATATTTGAAGGAAACTTGGTGGGAATAGGGGTCCATGTCAGACCATGACACACAGGATCGTTCATTAACTTAGAAAAGTATGGAAGATTGAGCGTGGCTAGAAAAGGGAGACGAGGTTGCGGCATCTGGACCCAAGCTCCCTAGAAATATTGTGGTTGGGGAATCATAGCCCATCCAGGGTTCTGGTAAGCACCATGGCCCTGTCTAGGATTGTAAGACCCTCCTCTAGACTGATTCATAAGGGGTTGGTTGGGAACCATTCCAGTAGGAATGTTCTGATGAGGGTTATAAAAAATGCCCCTAGCCGGAGTGGCTCCAATTTGGGGATTGAACAAAGAAAGAAAATGACCTCCTTCGGGTGTGAATCCGGAGGATAAAGGTGGATTCTTCATGCCAAATGTGTTGGTTGGAATCAACACAAAGGAGGTGGGTGTAAAGGATGAACCATAAGCAATAGTGTGTCCACCAGGTTGGTTACTCCATCCATAAGTAATGGGATTAGACTCGGGGTTAAAAGGAGAAACGCCTCCAGTGGTAGGAGTCGTTTGAGGAACATGAGTACCACCAAATGAGAATGGAGTATGTGGAGGAGTTGTGCCCCCAATTCCAATACTCGCATTCGTGCCAGTTGTTGGGATGGAGTTTGAAAATTGTGATGTGAAATTCGACATACCATAGGAAAAAGGAATAGAGACCATAGGGATGGACTGAACATTATAGCCCAGTGAGTGACCAAGATACCCAAAAGGGTTCGTGGCTATAGGTTAAGTATTCACTATAGGACGGGAAGAGGTGATGATAGGCACCTCGGGCACTGCAACCATTGTGGTTGAAGGTGTCAAAGGGGTGTTATTGACTATAGTAGGTATGGGAGTCGAAGGAATCCCAGTATCTTGATGACTCGATTCAGTACTCATCCTTGTATGATCACAAGTATGATAAGTGGAGGTGTGTGCACCATGCTTGATAACTCTACGCCTTTTATAAGTCAAAGACTCAAAATGCGGTGGTAACTGTAAAAAGAGGCGAGACCTGTGGGGAAGCTGGTCTAGCTCCACGATGACTCAAGACTCGAGATATAAAAAAAAATCCTAAGGCCAACTAGTAATCGAAGAGCACACCAAAAAATAATCAAATGACCAATATGCACACAAACAAGATAAAGTGGCTGAAAAGGGGCTCCCTCTCTAAAGTAGGTATGCCTCACCCAAGAGGGGCCTGAGAATCCTCTGCTAAAGATCGGAGGTATCAAAATCAGTGATAAGAGCCCTCGTGGGCTTAACAACCAGTTGGTCAGATTCCCCTGGAGAGGTAATCCTCCATAAAGGTTGTGTATTGTCTGACCCTTATCTAACACAGGGTACCTGCAGAATAACCCCTACAAGTAACCTATGTGGTACCTAAGTCAAGAAACTAAGCAACCACGATATAAACGATGCACAAGTGAACAGTTGTAAGTCAAGTCCATCATATGGGAAGGGTAACAAAGCCCGAAACCTTGAAAGCACCGCCTCTCACAAAGGTAAGGGTACTAGCAAGATCCCCATATACGAATAGATCTCCAGAAATATATCTGACGCTAAGAAGGCATCGAGGGGATATCCCTTCAACCAACCTCATGCGACCTCATGCTTAACTCCGGTGTAAGCGGAGCCTCCTGATATTACCTATTATACAATGGATTTCTCCACTCCCTTAGTCAGACACATATGTTGATTTAATAGCCTTGGAGAAGTTTATTCAAAAAATCCTATTCCAAGGCTCTAAATCCTAAGCTAGTTTGTGCACCATAGAAAAATAAAATCGTTACTAATCAATTTTAAATTATATTGTTACTTTTAGTGGCCTTGCTTACTCAAAAAATGCGCGGTCGTGAAACTAGTGATGTTATGACTCAGCAAGTAAAATAAATGAATATGAATACAATGCAAAGTCCTAACTTCAATTCCCAATAAATGATATGCTTTTCAGAATGAAATTCTCAGTTTAGTTCTGCAATTCTAAATAAAATGCAATCTTTCTTTACATGTACTAAGATCAATGATAAGGACCTAAAAAATCAAATGCCAACAATGTAAAATGCCTAATATTTTTGTATTTTCAATATAAGAGAATGAAAATGCAAGGACTGAACAACAACTTGATATAAGAACTCTACTTTATGTAAACAGAAACAAACCAAGTAGGATATCAAGAAGAAAAACACCCAGCCCAAGATGAAAGGACAATCAAATGAAAAGGATGATGAGAAAGGCACCGCCCAAAAATTCAACCAAAGAAAGGTTTCTTGTCATTCCACAGACACTTAACAGTCATAATAGAGACCCAAGAAAACTCAACAATCATCAAAACCTACCCAACAACCATCAAACCCAACAACCAAACAAAAAAGGGCGATGTACGTGATTGTACAAGGGAAAAGAACGTATATACGCTTCTTGCAGAAGGAAAACACATGTATGTATGCGACTGTCAGGAAAAAACCCACGTTTATGTGTCAAAACACAGCCAGGCTAAGGAGTAGGCCAAAAAACTTAGACTCTGAAAGAACAGAGGCTATCAAGCAATCATACGACAAGAAAATCAATATAAATGAGAGAAATCTAAGGATAAAAACACTCCAAACCCCGAAAAAGAAGATTATATCCCCAATATGGTCGCCAATTTTGTTACGAGGAAAATATCTCTATGGCTAGGGGTAAACCACAATAGACAGAAATGACTGCAGAAATCAACTCTAATCTCAAGTATGCTATATAAGAAAATATTCTAGTGAGACAAGATAAAAGGCCTACCTCATCTAGACGTTCGATGAAGTCCACCATTGAGCACTTGACTCAAAGCAATACACCTGCAACTAGTCCTCAACAACCAAGAAACACAAGCATATGGTGATAATATATGATGTTAGCACATTCAATAGCATAATCCATCAACATTCATAACAAATACGCCCATGGAATAACAATTCAAATATTCACAAGATATTAATTGGACAAGAAAAGAGTATTTCTATTAAAATGTAATCAACAGAAGTGAATGAATTACAAACTTCTGTGTCGGCACGGTTCGAAACCGAGAAGCTAAGTTCCTTCTAGCTGGGCCTCCACCACTTCAATCCTCCACCAAAGGCAAGCTCATATAAGAGAAACAATGAGGTTCTCAATCAAGTAGGGAAGAGATTGGGGGTTGAAAAATGTGTTCAGAATTAAAGGACAAAGGGATGCACACTCAATATGAAGTGAATAATTTCTCCAGAGTAACTTTTCTCTCAAAGTTGAATTCTTCTCTCCTCTTCCATAGCTCAGATTTGGCCTATTTGTAGCCTTCAAGTGGCACTGAAGGGTCGAGTCAGAACCTTTCTAGTATATGGAAGGTCAAGGATCATGGATCTTGTGATGTGAAATGGAAACCCAACACCATTTTTTAATTTTGGGCACAAATCCCGATGTACGCGGGATGTAGTAACAAATTAGCATGCAACTAGAAACAACTTACTGGTATAAATATTTATGCGGTGTACTCGAGTTTGTTGTTAGCTTTGGGCCAGGGTTTGTAGGTTAACTACAACAAATGGAAGATGCACCATCCGATACTAAGAAGGGATTGTTGATGTAGCTCGGGCATATTGGAATGTATATGAATCTTGACAAATCTTTTAACTTGCTTTCTTTTTTTCTTTTTTTGGTTCTGATTGCTTTCATATTATCATGTATGCTAATGTAATTGTTTTTCCAATACGGTATATAGAGAAAATAAGTAAATGTGCATGTAAAGTAAAGTGGAAAAATTGTGTCATCCATGTAATTATGAAAGTAAGCTTCATGATAATGTGAGGATTCATCATTTGTCATTAATTTGTTGTTCATCACCATCCTGAATTATTTTTCCTTCAATTTGTCTACGAAGGGTTTTGGGGTTCTTTTCGAGCCAATGGAAGATAGGCATTTTCTAAACAAAAAATTATCATGGTCTTGGCTGCTTTAGATTTTGTCATGAAAACTAAATTACCGTACATTCTCATTTGCTGAAGTTTACTAGATTGGTGATATTTTTAAGGGGTTTCATCAATATAAATTGATGTACCCTTGAACAAATTATAGCTTGACCAACCACTTGAAATTGTGGTCCATGCCCTGCGAATTTTTATATTTGTATATAATTAAATTAAATATAATATTATTTAAACCATAGTTACCAAGTTCGAATTCAAATTCGATTCGATATGGAAAAAATTCAACTACCTAAAATTCAATACAGAAAAAATTAGGGAGAATACATCTTACAAATACTAAAACATACTATGTTTTTCAAAATTTTAGAAAATCAAAATGGACAACCATTATCTTCAAAACTTCAAAAAACCCTCAATTTTTTTTTTAGTCAGGCTACAAATGGAATTAGACATTACAACAAAGGGCATAGTTTTACGTGAGGATAACAATTTGTTATATATAAAGAAAACACTTTCAAACATGAAGGGATTAAGAAACATTTCATCATCTTCCACAAAATCATGTGAAGGCTGACACTCGATATAATTATTCATTTCCCATTTCTCTTGGAAGAAAATCGATATGACATTGAATGACATTTTTTTATATATAAAGGAAACACTTTCAAACATGAAGGGCTTGAGAAACCTTTCATGAACTTCCACCAACCCAAGCCAGGGATAGAACCAGGAATAATTATTCATTTCCCAATTCTCTTGAAAGAAAATCGATTTGGCATTGAAGGAAAACATGCATTCTTTATTTTCATATATGTATTTAGTTGTTTTCCATATTCAGTATTTTTAGTCTTTATTTTCATTTATGGACCACTCGAAATGGAGTCATATAACATGCTCCATACTCAGAGGTCAAGCAAGGTCCAATACAGTTAATAAGTGCAACTTTTTATAACGAGTAGAGGACTAGTTATCGATTTTTTTTGGTTCGCTTGCAAGTTTCAGAACGTCTCCAATGCCACGACGTCTCTGATGCCAGGAATAAGGGAAAGGAAATATCTTTCATGACGTATGTCTTGCATTCCCTTTTCGAATAGGAATATTCTGAAAACAACTTCTTATTACTAAATGGAATACCAAAGAATCAGCTATAACAACTCTCCTTAGTTCCTATTATCAGTAAGTTGACAGACAAAATCATTCCATATCCATTACCTCGAACAAGCTTATGGGAAAGTCTTGGTGCATAACACCTTCCCATGTTTAGAATTGGTGATTGCATGTGCTTTTTTGAACGAAATCTGCAGAGCTAGTTTTTCTCACTAACAACCTCGAGAGGAAAGAGCAACCGAGCCCAACTTCATGTAAGCCTAGAAATATCAACCATGCATGGAAAACAAGACAAAAGAATGAATACAATGAAATTATACATGCAGGGAATGAGGTAACATAATGACAATGTTTTGAGTTTACACAATTTTTTGAGAAATTTTGAATTTTTTAAATTGATCAACTCGCAAACCAAACTCGAATTTCTGAACTAATCCGTGAACCAAACCAAATATCATCTCTGAATTTTTGAATTTTTTAAGACAATACAACCGAATTTGGTAACTATGTATATACTAGCATACCCCTGACTAACATAGTCTTCCTTTTATAGTTATCTAATTCCTATTAATCTTAAAAAAATAAAATCAAACCATAGTATAGGTGGTGAAAAGAGGTGACAAGGTTTTTCCCAATAAAAAATCTTGCTTGACATGGTTCAAGGATGAAGCCCCGTGATCTTAAAAGTAGGAAATACCTCACTCTTGTACTTAAAAAAGTACACCCAAGAGCGACATGAGAAGTCATTGTTATCCCCATTTTGTGGGATAACTAATGGGATGCTTTCTTAAGGTCCTCCAGTTGGAGACATGGAGTGCTGAGAGACCACATTACTAGCAGTGTCCACTTGCACATATGGAATCCCACTCTACCACCACAGTTTGAATCCATTGTTAGGGCATCCACCACACCAGCTAGCTGATGGAAGGCACCTGGGTATTGCTCCATGCGGTACAAGTCAGTTATTGTGGCAGGTAATCACCCTAATATTTGAGACATTTAAGCATGTTGTATTGAAGTTGATTTTGATTATAGAATGCCTACTTGGACATTATGATTTTGACCCTGTTTCACCTTTGTGAGTGCCACCGATTTCCTAGTAAGTGGCCAAATTTTGGGGAAGGGTTGAAACTAGGGGTCCCTTGAGTGGTCATCGTACCATTATCAACCATACTTATCACTTTCCTCTCATATAATTCCCATCACATTACCCTTTTCTAGGCTATTTGACTTTAGTGACCCAAGAAGGGCATGCACCTCATTTCATGGGAAGAAGGGGTTGAAGGCCCAGGGGGATGGTGGTTGGAAAAAGATAAAATCATAAAATATAAACCTTCTAGATGCTCACCCAAACAGGTCTTGAGAATGATTAACTTCTTGTCTTAAAATAATTGAAGGCTTGCAAAAGATCAAACACATAATAAATATCTCGCCTGAATGAAAGACTAAGACTAATGCGTTATAACTCTTTGATGGTTACCCCTATGGCACTTTGTGGATCCCTTCTTTCAAGTGACACTATGTTAATTCCCCCCAGGCTAATCAATTTACTATTGGTAGTGCACATGTGTTTGGATCATTAATTAATTAATAAATGGAAATAAATGGTCTTGGAGAAAGGTTGATTACCTTTAGAGGCCTGAGATGACACCATGGAGGACCTCACTCAACCCATTTCTAGCCCAGTTACCTCTCCTTGAGGTAAAAACATTAGAAATAAAGGGCTTGATGTCACCTAGGGTTCGAGTCATGGTGGTGGAGTTATTTTTCATTGACACTTGGCATCATTTGATGGAGACAACACATTGAATTATGGGAAAATTCTATAGTGCGTGAGGAGAAGGCCTTTGAAGGCCAAACATTCCATCCCCAACCCCAACGATTTGTTAAATATGCGAAAATGTTGTCGTAAAGGGGTGATGTCGTCTTATTTTAAGGGTTTCTAATGTGTAAAAGTGAAACTTGAATTTCTAAACGGGAAACTTAAGGTTTGTTGACCCCTTAATTTGTGGTTTACCCTAACTAAGTGGACAAACTATGTTCTAGACATTTTTATAAATATAGATCATTTGAATCTCATTTATAACATAAGTCTCCCATTGTGAGAAGACTCTATGGCCGGAATTTTCACTATACTTGTGCATTTTTGGTATCTCTCTCTCTTGTAAATGATTTATGGTCTTATTTCTTGGTGAATTGATGAAGTGAAGTCATGCGCACTTCTTGCAGGCTTACTCTTTGGATCTTGGATGATAAATTGCATGGTGAAACTAGGGTTTGATATCTCTTTTCTTGAAATTGGTAAGGAAAAATATGTATATTTTAGTTCATTCTTGCTTATTCTTGGTTATTTGTGGTGTAAACCCTAGGAGGAGTATGTTGGATACACCTACCATTTATTCTTTATCTTCTTTTTAAAGTTATAAGTCATTCTTGAACAAGGGTTGTTATGAGAAGTACAAGTGTGTACACCCTCCTAGATTTACCCTAAGTTGGTTGGCATACCCTAGGGAGTAAGAGGATTTACACCCTTAGGGATCTTGTTGATCCAACTTGTGTTTTAAAGAGCCCATTTACCCAATTTTAAAGGCAATAATCATATTTTTTTCATTGGAGAAATAAATTATTTTCCTTAGTAAACGTGATTTTATAAGATACTAATCTTGTTTCAATTGGATAATTTTCTGCATGTTAAGGGCTTGTCAAGGCCACTAGGGAATATTGATTGGCCTAGTCTTTTTAGAGTTATATCCCATTAAAATATACATCCATTACGACTACAACAAAATCTCTCTTGATTTACTTATAACTTTCTTTTCAATGGTCATAATTTGCTTAAAATTTGCCAAGATAATCTACTAGGCCTAACACAACTTTTGGGTGGACTCTTTGTAATTTTGGTGGTTGGATTTAATGTTGTAACAACTTGTTTGCTACAGCCAAAAGGATGCAAAATATATCTTCAAACACATTTTATTACAACCTTGTTTCATTGCTAAAGTCTTGTGCTTTCATTCTTAAGTATTACTAGTGTTTATCTAGCTTATCTCTTGCATCATTTGTTGGACTTTTACCAATTGTTTAGCAACTATAACACTTAGTTTCTTGTTGATATATATATATATACCTGGCCTACTTCAAACATCTCATATAGGTTGGTTCCGAGATTGAGTTGACGGGGAAAGGTTGATATATATATGTGTGTGTGTGTGTGTGTGTGTGTGTGTGTGTGTGTGTGTGTGTGTTTACTTTTGCAATTAGGGACAACAAGATTAACTTTTTTTTCCACCTAACATATCCAAATGGATTGACACAGTCAACTGCCAATGAAAGCATAAGATTACGAGGTTCATCTTTTAAATGTGGCCATATTTCCTCTATCTTCTTAAATGCAAATCCATTTGCAGGAATTCAAAGAACACCATCTTTACATGGTAATCCATAAACTATCATATGTTTTTGCACCTGAAAAATCACCACAAATGTGGAATTATGGGAATATATTGAAGAACCTTGCGAGGCACTTTTTTTGTTACTTGATTGGTTCAATATCTACTAATTTGACATTTCTGGAATTCTTCTTTCGACGCATGTTCTCCATAATATAGAATATGATCATCAGGACATGCATGAATAACTTGATACTCCATTCCAATATCTTTCATAATGGCATGTAAATCTTGGTATGTGTGACATAAAACATTTGACGGTGGTAAAATAAATTCACCCAACAATCTACAACATAAAAAATCAATATTGGTTNTGTGTGTTTACTTTTGCAATTAGGGACACCGAGCTTAACTTTCTTTTCCACCTAACATATCCAAATGGATTGACACAGTCAACTGTCAATGAAAGCATAAGATTACGAGGTTCATCTTTTAAATGTGGCCATATTTCCTCTATCTTCTTAAATGCAAATCCATTTGCAGGAATTCAAAGAACACCATCTTTACATGGTAATCCATAAACTATCATATGTTTTTGCACCTGAAAAATCGCCACAAATGTAGAATTATGGGAATATAATGAAGAACCTTGCGAGGCACTTTTTTGTTACTTGATTGGTTCGATATCTACTAATTTGACATTTCTGGAATTCTTCTTTCGACGCATGTTCTCCATAATATAGAATATGATCATCAGGACATGCATGAATAACTTGATACTCCATTCCAATATCTTTCATAATGGCATGTAAATATTGGTATGTGTGACATAAAACATTTGACGGTGGTAAAATAAATTCACCCAACAATCTACAACATAAAAAATCAATATTGGTTAATGTAAAGAATATTAATCATACATATTGCATCCAAATTTTACAAATGATCAACTAACAATAAAAATAGAGGAAAAATGAAAACCTTTATCATCATGTACTAAATGTGACAAAATATATTACATACCTTAGGAGCTGTGTGACACAAGTGTTTGACAAACCATTCATAACCTTTAAGTTCACCAACAACAATATCGCAGAGAGAAGACTTGTTTTGGAGCCTTCATAAAGAGGTTGACTTTCCTTCTCAAGTATAGGTATATCAAAAACACCATCAAGATGGTTGTCATCATCATCCATTCCAGCATTATTAAATGTCTCCTGGATCAATATATTTTTCCCATCTTCTTCAACTGTGTTATTAGCATCATCATCTTCTTCCATAAGATCATTAACTTGATCTTCAATATTCGCTCCATGTTCCTAAACAT
>JASDQU010683599.1:59720-78257 GCA_032191745.1 Picea mariana
CTAAGTGTTATAGTTGCTAAAGAATTGGTAAAAGTCCAACAAATTATGCAAGAGATAAGCTAGATAAACACTAGTAACACTTAAGAATGAAAGAACAAGACTTTAGCAATGAAACAAGGTTGTAATAAAAGGTGTTTGAAGATATATTTTGCATCCTTTTGGTTGTAGAAAGCAAGTTGTTAGAACATTAAATCCAACCACCAAAATTACAAAGAATCCACCCAAAAGTTGTGTTAGGCCTAGTAGATTATCTTGGCAAATTTTAAGCAAATTATGACCGTTGAAAAGCAAGCTATAAGTAAATGAAGAGATATTTTGCTACAGTCGTAATGGATGTATATTTTAATGGGATATAAATCTATGAAGACTAGGCCAATCAATATTCCCTAGTGGCCTTGACAAGCCCTTAGCATGCAAAAAATTATCCAATTGAAACAAGATTAGTATCTCATAAAATCACGTTTACCGAGGAAAATAATTTGTTTCTCCAATGCAAAAAATCTGATTAGTGCCTTTAAAATTGGGTGAATGGGGTCTTTAAAACACAAGTTAGATCAACAAGATCCCTACGGGTGTAAATCCTCTTACTCCCTAGGGTATGCCAACCAACTTAGGGTAAATCTAGGAGGGTGTACACACTTGTACTTCTCCTAACAACCCTTGTTCAAGAATGACTTATAAATTTAACAAGAAGATGAAGAATAAATGGTAGGTGTATCCAACATACTCCTCCTAGGGTTTACACCACAAATAACCAAGAATAAGTAAGAACGAATGAAAATATGCATATTTTTCCTTACCAATTCCAAGAAAAGAGATATCAAACCCTAGTTTCACCATGCAATTTATCATCCAAGATCCAAAGAGTAAGCCTGGAAGAAGTGCGCATGACTTCAATTCATAAATTCACCAAGAAATAAGACCATAAATCATTTGCAAGAGACAGAGATACCAAAAATGCACGAGTATAGTGAAAATTTCAGCCATAAAGTCTTCTCACAATGGGAGACTTATGTTATAAATGAGATTCAAATGATCTATATTTATAAAAATGTCTAAAACATAGTTTGTCCACTTAGTTAGGGTAAACCACAAATTAAGGGGTCAACAAACCTTAAGTTTCTCCTTTAGAAATTCAAGTTTCACTTTTACACATTTGAAACCCTTAAAATAAGACGACATCACCCCTTTACAAAAACATTTTGGCATATTTAACAAATCGTTGGGGTTGGGGATGGAACATTTGGCCTTCAAAGGCCTTCTCCTCACGCACTATAGAATTTTCCCATAATTCAATGTGTTTTCTCCATCAAATGATGCCAAGTGCCAATGAAAAATAACTCCACCACCATGACTCGAACCCTAGGTGACATCAAGCACTTTATTTTTGACATTTTTCCCTCAAGGGGAGGTAATTGGGCTAGAAATGGGTTGAGTGAGGTCCTCCATGGTGTCATCTTAGGCCTCCAAAGGTAATCCTCATCATCTGGCATGCAAGCCCTCAATATCCATCCTCTGGGATTCTTGCCCCATGGTAGCCCAAGCTAGGCTTATTCTCCCAAAACTAATCACCAAACAAGGTCCTACAAAACAAATACGTACTCCATCCAAGGATCTCAAGTCAAAATATCATGGAAAATAAAAACCACATCTAATAAACAAGACACCTTAACAAATGCATTAAAACTACCTCATCAAATTAAACAATTTCTCAAAGACCCTATACAATTGACCATGTTTATGTATGGGAGGGGTGTCATAAAATTCCTATTGGGTAGACCAAAACCCTCAAGTAGGGGATTCTCCCAAGGATGCCCCTTCAAGGTCATGTAGTGGATGATGAGGTGGATAGGGGGTTAGACTTCATAGGTTAATGAGTTTCATGACATACAATGACTCGTATTATCTCATTTATGGGTTCCTTTGTAGAGGGTGCGTTGCACCTTGGTCTTCAATGCAACCTTTCTCCAAGACCATTTATTTCCATTTATTAATTAATTAACGATCCAAACACATGTGCACTACTAATATTGAATCGATTAGCCTAGGGGGAATTAACATAGTGTCACTTGAAAGAAGGGATCCACAAAGTGCCATAAGGGTAACCATCAAAGCTTTATAACGCACTAGTCTTAGTCTTTCATTCAAGTGAGATATTTATTATGTGTTTGATCTTTTGCAAGCATTCAATTATTTTAAGACAAGAAGTTCATCATTCTCAAGACCTGTTTGGGTGAGCATCTAGAAGGTTTATATTTTATGCTTTTATCTTTTTCCAACCACCATCCCCCTGGGCCTTCAACCCCTTCTTCCCATGAAATGAGGTGCATGCCCTTCTTGGGTCACTAAAGTCAAAGAGCCTAGAAGAGGGTAATGTGATGGGAATTATATGAGAGGAAAGTGATAACTATGGTTGATAATGGTACGATGACCCCTCAAGGGACCCCTAGTTGCACCCCTTCACCAAAATTTGGCCACTTACTAGGAAATCGATGACACTCACAAAGGTGAAACAAGGTCAAAATCATAATGTCCAAGTAGGCATTCTATAATCAAAATCAACTTCAATACAACATGCTTAAATGTCTCGAATATTAGGGTGATTACCTGCTAGAATAACTGACTTGTACTGCATGGAGAAATACCCAGGTGCCTTCCATAAGCTAGCTGGTGTGGTGGATGCCCTAACAATGGATCCAAACTGTGGTGGTAGAGTGGGATTCTATATGTGCAAGTGGACACTACTAGTAATGTGGTCTCTCAGCACTCTATGTCTCCAATCGGAGGGCCTCAAGAAATCATCCCCTTAGTTATCCCACAAAATGGGGATAACAATGACTTCTCACGTCGTTCTTGTGTGTACCTTTTTAAGTACAAGACTGAGGTATTTCCTACTTTTAAGATCACGGGGCTTCATCCTTAAACCATGTCAAGCAAGATTTTTTATTTTGAAAAACCTTTTCACCTCTTTTCACCACCTATACTATGGTTTGATTTTATTTTTTTAAGATTAATAGGAATTAGATAACTATAAAAGGAAGACTATGTTAGTTAGGGGTAAGCTAGTATATACATAGTTACCAAATTCGGTTGTATTGGATTAGAAAATTCAAAAATTTGGAGATGATATTCGGTTTGGTTTGGGGATTAGTTCCAAAATTCGAGTTTGGTTCGCGAGTTGATCAATTTAAAAAATTCAAAATTTCTTGAAAAAGTGTGTAAACTCAAAACATTGTCATTATGTTACCTCATTCCCTGCACGTATAATTTCACTGTATTCATTCTTTTGTCGCATTTTCCATGCATGGTTGATATTTCTAGGCTTACATGAAGTTGGGCTCGGCTGCTCTTTCCTCTCGATGTTGTTAGTGAGAAAAACCAACCCTGGAGATTTTTTTCAAAAAAGCACATGCAATCATCAATTCTAAACATGGGAAGGTGTTATGCACCAAGACTTGCCCATAGGCTTGTTCGAGGTAATGGATATGGAATGATTTTATCCGTCAACTTACTGATAATAGGAACTAAGGAGAGTTTTTATAGTTGATTCTTTGGTATTCCATTTAGTAATAAGAAGTTGTTTTCAGAACATTCCTATCCGAAAAGGGAATGCAAGACGTACGTCGTGAAAGAGATTTCCTTTCCCTTATTCCTAGCATCGGAGACGTTGTGAAACTTGCAAGCGAACCGAAAAAAATCAATCACTAGTCCTCTACTCGTTATAAGAAGTTGCACTTATTAACTATATTGGACCTTTCTTGACCTCTGAGTATGGAGAATGTTATATGACTCCATTTCGAGTGGTCCATAAATGAAAATAAAGACTAAAAATACTGAATATGGAAAACAACTAAATACATATATGAAAATAAAGAATGCATGTTTTCCTTCAATTCCAAATCGATTTTCTTTCAAGAGAATTGGGAAATGAATAATTATTCCCACTTCTATCCCTGGCTTGGGTTGGTGGAAGTTCATGAAAGGTTTCTCAAGCCCTTCATGTTTGAAAGTGTTTCCTTTATATATAAAAAAATTTCATTCAATGTCATATCGATTTTCTTCCAAGAGAAATGGGAAATGAATAATTATATCGAGCGTTAGCCTTCACATGATTTTTTGGAAGCTGATGAAAGGTTTCTTAATCCCTTCATGTTTGAAAGTGTTTTCTTTATATATAACAAATTTTTATCGTCACGTAAAACTATGCCCTTTGTTGTAATGTCTAATTCCATTTGTAGCCTGACTAAAAAAAAATTGAGGGTTTTTTGAAGTTTTGAAGATAATGGTTGTCCATTTTGATTTTCTAAAATTTCGAAAATTTTGAAAAACATAGTATGTTTGAGTATTTGTAAGATGTATTCTCCCTAATTTTTTCTGTATTGAATTTTAGGTAGTTGAATTTTTTCCATATCGAATCGAATTTGAATTCGAACTTGGTAACTATGGTTTAAATAATATTATATTTAATTTAATTATATACAAATATAAAAATTCACAGGTCGCGGACCACAATTTCAAGTGGTTGGGAAGGCTATAATTTGTTCAAGGGTACATCAATTTATATTGATGAAACCCCTTAAAAATATCACCAATCTAGTAAACTTTAGCCAATAAGAATGTACGGTAATTTAGTTTTCATGACAAAATCTAAAGCAGCCAAGACCATGATAATTTTTTGTTTAGAAAATGCCTATCTTCCATTGGCTCGAAAAGAACCCCAAAACCCTTCGTAGACAAATTGAAGGAAAAATAATTCAGGATGCTGATGAACAACAAATTAATGACAAATGATGAATCCTCACATTATCATGAATCTTACTTTCATAATTACATGGATGACACAATTTTTCCACTTTACTTTACATGCACATTTACTTATTTTCTCTATATACCGCATTGAAAAAACAATTACATTAACATACATGATAATATGAAAGCAATTAGAACCAAAAAAAGAAAAAAAGAAAGAGAGTTAAAAGATTTATCAAGATTCATATACATTCCAATATGCCTGAGCTACATCAACAATCCCTTCTTAGTATCAGAAGGTGCATCTTCCATTTGTTGTAGTTAACCTACAAACCCTGGCCCAAAGCTAACAACAAACTCGAGTACACCGCATAAATATTTATTCCAGTAAGTTGTTGTTAGTTGCATGCTAATTTGTTACTACATCTCGCGAAATGGTGTCGGGTTTCCATGTCACATCACGAGATCCATGATCCTCGACCTTCCATATACTGGAAACGTTATGAATCGACCCTTCAGTTCCACTTGAAGGCTACAAATAGGAAAAATCTGAGCTATGGAAGAGGAGAAAAGAATTCAACTTTGAGAGAAAAGTTACTCTGAAGAAATTATTCACTTCATATTGAGTGTGCATCCCTTTGTCCTTTAAGTCTGAACACATTGTTCAACCCCCAAGCTCTTCCCTACTTGATTGAGAACCTCATTGTTTCTCTTATATGAGCTTGCCTTTGGTGGAGGATTGAAGTGGTGGAGGCCCAGCTAGAAGGAACTTAGCTTATCGGTTTCGAACTTTGCCGACATAGAAGTTTGTAATTCATCCACTTCTGCTGATTACATTTTAATAGAAATACTCTTTTCTCATCCAATTAATATCTTGTGAATATTTGAATTGTTATTCATGGGCGTATTTGTTATGAATGTTGATGGATTATGTTATTGAATGTGCTAACATCATTTATTATCACCATATGCTTGTGTTTCTTAGTTGTTGAGGACTAGTTGCAGGTGTATTGCTTTGAGTCAAGTGCTCAACAGTGGACTTCATTGAACGACTGGACAAGGTAGGCCTTTTATCTTGTCTCGCTAGCATATTTTCTAATATAGCATACTTGAGATTATAGTTTATTTCTGCAGTCATTTCCATCTGTTTTGGTTTACCCCTAGCCATAGAGAGATTTTCCTCGTAAAAAAATTGGCGACCATACTGGGGATATAATCTTCTTTTTCAGGGTTTGGAGTGTTTTTATCATTAGATTGCTCTCGTTTATATTGAGTTTCTTTTCGTATGATTGCTTGATATCCTCTGTTCATTCAGAGTCTGAGTTTCTTGGCCTACTCCTTAGCTTGGCTATGTTTTGACACATAAACGTGGGGTTTTGCCTGATAGTCACATACATACATGTGTTTTCCTTCTGCAAGAAGCGTATATACGTTCTTTTCCCTTGTACAGTCGCATACATCACCCTTTGATGTTTGGTTGTTGGTTTTGATGGTTGTTGGGTAGGTTTTGATGATTGCTGAGTTTTCTTGGGTCTCTGTTATGACTGTTAAGTGTCTGTGGAATGACAAGAAACCTTTCTTTGGTTGAATTTTTGGGCGGTGCCTTTCTCATCATCCTTTTCATTTGATTGTCCTTTCATCTTGGGCTGGGTGTTTTTTTTCTTGATATCCTACTTGGTTTGTCTCTGTTTACATAAAGTAGAGTTCTTATATCAAGTTGTTGTTCAATCCTTGCATTTTCATTCTCTTATATTGAAAATAAAAAAATATTAGGCATTTTTCATTGTTGGCATCTGATTTTTTAGGTCCTTATCATTGATCTTAGTACATGTAAAGAAAGATTGCATTTTATTTGGAATTGCAGAACTAAACTGCGAATTTCATTCTGAAAATTAAATCATTTATTGGGAATTGAAGTTAGGACTTTGCATTGTATTCATATTCATTTATTTTACTTGCTTAGTCATAACATCACTAGTTTCACGACCGCACATTTTTTGAGTAAGAAAGGCCACTAAAAGTAACAATATAATTTAAAATTGATTAGTAACGATTTTATTTTTCTATGGTGCACAAACTAGCTTAGGATTTAGAGCCTTGGAATAGGATTTTTTGAATAAACTTCTCCAAGGCTATTAAATCAACATATGTGTCTGACTAAGAGAGTGGAGAAATCCATTGTATAATAGGTAATATCAGGAGGCTTTGCTTACACAAGAGTTAATCATCAGGTTGGTTGAAGGGATATCCCCTTGATACCTTCTTAGCGTCAAATATATTTCTGGAGATCTATTCATATATGGGGATCTTGCTAGTACCCTTACCTCTGTGAGAGGCGGTGCTTTCAAGGTTTCAGGCTTTGTTACCCTTCCCATACGGTGGAATTGACTTACAACTATGCGCCTGTGCATCGGTTATACCATGGTTTCTTAGTTTCTTGACTTAGGTACCACATAGGTTACTTGTAGGGGTTATTCTGTAGGTACCCTATGTCAGATAAGGGTCGGACAATACACAGCCTTTATGGAGGATTACCTCTCTAAGGTGATCTGATTGACTGGTTGTTAATCCCACGAGGGCCCTTATCACTGATTTTGATACCTGCAATATTTAGCAGAGGAGTCTCAGCCCCCTCTTGGGCGAGGCATACCTACTTTAGAGAGGGAGGCCCCTTTTCAACCACTTTATCTTGTTTGTGTGCCTATTGGTCATTTGATTATTTTTTGGTGTGCTCTTTGATTACTAGTTGGCCTTAGGATTTGTTTTTATATCTCAAGTCTTGAGTCATCGTGGAGCCAGACCAACTTCCCCACAGGTCTCACCGCTTTTTACATTTACCACCGCATTTTGAGTCTTTGCCTTATAAAAGGCGTAGAGTTATCAAGCGCGGTGCACACAGCTCCACTTATCAGACTTGTGATCATACAAGGATGAGTACTGAATCGAGTCATCAAAATACTGGGATTCCTTCGACTCCCATACCTACTATAGTCAACAGTACCCCTTCGACACCTTCAACCACAATGGTTGCAGTGCCCGAGGTGCCTATCACCACCTCTTCCTGTCCTATAGTGAATACTCAACCTATAGCCATGAACCCTTTTGGGTATCTTGGTCACTCACCAGGCTATAATGTTCAGTCCATCCCTATGGTCTCTATTCCTTTTTCCTATGGTATGTCGAATTTCATTAGTACATGTAAAGAAAGATTGTATTTTATTTATAATTGCAGAACTAAACTGAGAATTTCATTCTGAAAAGCATATCATTTATTGGGAATTGAAGTTAGGACTTTGCATTGTATTCATATTCATTTATTTTACTTGATGAGTCATAACATAACTAGTTTCACGAACGCACATTTTTTGAGTAAGCAAGGCCACTAAAAGTAACAATATAATTTAAAATTGATTAGTAACGATTTTATTTTTCTATGGTGCACAAACTAGCTTAGGATTTAGAGCCTTGGAATAGGATTTTTTGAATAAACTTCTCCAAGGCTATTAAATCAACATATGTGTCTGACTAAGGGAGTGGAGAAATCCATTGTATAATAGGTAATATCAGGAGGCTTCGCTTACACCAGAGTTAATCATGAGGTTGGTTGAAGGGATATCCCCTTGATACCTTCTTAGCGTCAGATATATTTCTGGAGATCTATTCGTATATGGGGATCTTGCTAGTACCCTTACCTCTGTGAGAGGCGGTGCTTTCAAGGTTCCAGGCTTTGTTACCCTTCCCATATGGTGGACTTGACTTACAACTGTGCGCTTGTGCATTGGTTATACCGTGGTTTCTTAGTTTCTTGACTTAGGTACCACATAGGTTACTTGTAGGGGTTATTCTGCAGGTACCCTGTGTCAGATAAGGATCAGGCAATACACAGCCTTTATGGAGGATTACCTCTCTAAGGCGATCTGACTGACTGGTTGTTAATCCCACGAGGGCACTTATCACTGATTTTGATACCTCCAATCTTTAGCAGAGGAGTCTCAGGCCCCTCTTGGGCGAGGCATACCTACTTTAGAGAGGGAGGCCCCTTTTCAGCCACTTTATCTTGTTTGTGTGCATATTGGTCATTTGATTATTTTTTGGTATTCTCTTTGATTACTAGTTGGCCTTAGGATTTGTTTTTATATCTCGAGTCTTGAGTCATCATGGAGCCAGACCAACTTCCCCGCAGGTCTCACCGCTTTTTACAGTTACCACCTCATTTTGAGTCTTTGCCTTATAAAAGGCGTAGAGTTATCAAGCGCGGTGCACACACCTCCACTTATCATACTTGTGATCATACAAGGATGAGTATTGAATCGAGTCATAAAAATACTGGGATTCCTTCAACTCCCATACCTACTACAGTCAACAACACCACTTCGACACCTTCAACCACAATGGTTGCAGTGCCCGAGGTGCCTATCATCACATCTTCCTGTCCTATAGTGAATACTCAACCTATAGCCATGAACCTTTTTGGGTATCTTGGTCACTCACCGGGCTATAATGTTCAGTCCATCCCTATGGTCTCTATTCCTTTTTCCTATGGTATGTCGAATTTTACATCGCAATTTTCAAACTCCATCCCAACGGCTGGAATGAATGCGAGTATTGGACTTGGGGGTACATCTCCTCCACTTACTCCATTCTCATTTGGTGGTACTCATGTTCCTCAAACGACTCCTACCACTGGAGGCATTCCTCCTTTTAACCTCGAGTCTAATCCTGTTACTTATGGATGGAGTAACCAACCTGGAAGACACACTATTATTTATGGTTCATCCTTTACACCCACCTCCTTTGTGTTGATTCCGACCAACACATTTGGAATGAAGAATCCACCTTTATCCTCCGGATTCACACCCGGAGGAGGTCAGTTTCTTTCTTTGGCCAATCCCCAAACTGGAGCCACTCCGGTTGGGGGCATTTTTTATAACCCTCATCAGAACATTCCTACTGGAATGGTTCCCAACCAACCCCTTATGAATCAGTCCAGAGGAGGGTCTTACAATCCTAGATAGGGCCATGGTGCTTACCATAACCCTAGATGGGTTGTGATTCCCCAACAACAATATTTCCAGGGAGCTTGGGGCCAAATGCCGCAACCTCGTCTCCCTTTTCTAGCCACACTCAATCTTCCATACTCATCTAAGTTAATGAATGATCTTGTGTGTCATGGTCTGACATGGACCCCTATTCCCACCAAGCTTCTTTTGGATATTCCAAAATTTGAAGGCAAGAATGGTGAGGATCCTGGTGATCACGTTACTACTTTTCACCTGTGGTGCTCTTCGAATTCCCTTAACGACGATTTTATTCAGTTAATATTGTTTCAATGCACCCTCACGGGAGTTTTCGCGAAATGGTATATCGATCTACCTAGAGGGGCATACAGAACCTTTAGTCATATGGTCTTAGTCTTCCTCAACCACTTCCAATTGTTGGTTCATTATGACGTTGGATTAGAACTTCTGTCAACCTTATTCCAGGACAAATCCACTCATATCTCGAATCACATATAGGAGTGGCATGGATGGAAGAGGTTGATCAAGACTTGCATTCCCTCGAAATTCCTGATAGAGTGGTTCCTTAAGTCTCTACAGCCTTATATTTCGAAGGATGTTTCTACATTCGGGTTTACATCTGAGGAAGAATCGATTTTCAAAGCCCAACAGTTAGACCTTATATATGCTCAGTCTGGGATGTTATACGAGATTCTTCCAGACGCCTAATTCTCTTTTATGATAGCCTAATTCATTGAAAGCCTAATTCTATTTTATGATAGTAGGGTCCTATTGTAGACAACAAGATTCAGTGTTGAATTACATCATTCAGACACTTATTTTTTGGAGGTGTTGATCTATCTTTGATAGTCTGTGTAATTTCATGACTGATAAAGGCTATTGTTTAGAGTCGAGTGAGAAACAATTTGTGGCAAGCTGATCCGACTTTTAAAGTTCAATTTTTTACTTTCTGTCAGAAGTCCTTTTGTATGGTTTTCATCAGGGACATCTAAGTTTGACTTTGGTCCAAACTTCCTCAAGGAATTTTGTAAAGAGAATGATTCTTTTGATAAATTGGAATGTAATAAACGATTTCTTTATGTCTCATCTGTGTTGATTATTGACTTGGTGTTTTTACTTCTGTCTCTATATTTATTTCAGCATCTGTTATATTTAGAAAATTACATAAATATAGATTTTTTCAGCAAACTTTCATTTATAAAAAAATCATCCTAATCACTTGTAACCAATACTAGTGGATTAGAAAACAAATTTTGATGGCTATAAACATAGGGTGATATTCTCGTCTATACTGCTTTAGCCAAGTAAGATCCGAAAATGCTTGAGTAAGATCATTTCATATATTTTCTTCAACGGGAGGATGGGTGGGCTCTATCACTAATCATGATAATCCCTACTAGCATATGAACTTAATGAGTTCCCAAAACAACTATGCTACTAGCAAAGCGGAGAACCATGAGCCCATAAATGATAAGATATTAAGATTACCCCTGCATAGTCATGACAAATTTCAAAAGTTTCAAAGAGGGCTCAGAAGCCACTTATGACTTACCCAATATCAAGGTGCTACAGGGGCCAGGATGGAAACCAGAAATGTTGATACAGAGTGATCAGGAAGATGGCAAGAACTCGATGATTTCTCCCCCTGTAATTTGCAAATTTTGACAATAGAATTTTGAGTTGGAACTTGGCCTTTGAATATTTCAATCTAGGCATGGTTGAAGATTTCAAGGCGAGCCACTTGGATCTATTAATATTGTGAATCACCATCAAATTGAGGAAAAATATTATGAAACCCACAACAAAATTCATTTAAAAACTCCAAATTGGTGGGAGAAAAAACCATAAGGCCAATGTCCATTCCCAAATCGAGGCGAGTCATGATCCTTGACCCTGTGAAAAATTTAAAACTATGGGTGAAAACCTCGGAAGATCAATGGCTACTCCCAGAAATCGGGCGAACGGGAGGATGACCGCCATTTTTCCAAGGAGAAAATGTAATTAATATTTAAATTTTGACCGCCATTTCGAGGCTAAATATATAATTAATATTTTTTTTTTAAATAAAGGGGGGCGAATTGGGATTAATATGGGTTTTTTTTATTATATATAAAATTCTCCCTACCAAAATTTGAAGGGGCTAAATTTTGCCCCCAAAATTTTCTATGAGTTTTTCCATGCAAGCAAAAGGGACTAGGCACAAGCAATGGTAATGCTATTTCATTTTCTAGATCTATTTGTGCAGCCAAAATGGCCTCTTGTGCATGGCCAACCACTTACCCTATTTCCAAATTGAAAAGGAACTCTATTGAAAATTCTACTGAGATTAACAAGAAGTTTCGGCCCAGACAATTTGAATATCATCCATATGATTCTAGTTTAATGGTCTTTAGGACTTTGGATGGGGAAGTGGTTGTGATCAACCATGAAAGTGGTAAAATTTTTGGCCATGTTCATCCCGTTGGAGCAAATCACAATATTCGTGGACTTTATTGGCTCAATAAGGAGCCTACCAAATATGGTGCAAGCGACTGTAATACAAACCCTTCCACTTACACATATCAAGAGTTTGAGCATCTGTCCATATTAATGCAACGAATAATTATTTCCTTGCTAGTGGGTATTCAAAACATGTTTCTTTGTATGATATGTGCAGTGGAAAATACTTACAAGTTTTTGAAGATCTCCACCGTGACATATAAATGTGGTAAAATTTGCCCATCATTCCTCACACATGTTTTCCACTTCATTGTTTGACCAGGAAATCAAAATGTGGGATTTACAACAAAAACCTACACATCCTTTATATACAATAACCATCCTATAAGGGAATGTGATGGGGTGTTTTTCTCATGATGATCATTATACCCTTTCCTCGACTGTTGATAATGAGGGCTAGATGGCAGAACACCTAGTAGGGGAAATCCATATTTTGAGGAGAAAGATTAGCTAGTAGTTGAGCGATTATTCCCAAATTTCCAGGCAGAGGATTAATCTAGAGCTGGAGGATAGAAGAGAAGAAATGGGTGATAGAGCATTTGCTAAAGATGAGCATCGATCCCGAACTTCCACAAGAACATATCAAGCAGAGGATGACAATCAAAGACCAGTGATAGATTTCAAGGAAACTTGACCCATATTTCTTGCAATGATTCGAGACTTTATTTATTATTAGATATTTGTTCCAGAAAGTTTGTAATAGTTGGCTAAGGGATTTTCTATATAGTTTAGCATTTTGAAGGTAATTAGGGGGGTTCATTTTTTAGTGTGGAAAAGAAGGATTAGGTCTGTAAAATTGTAAAGGAGTTTCATGCTAAAAATTTTGTACTTAAGGAATCAAACATCCTAATGGTAAGATTGTCAAAAGTTGTATCTTATTTTTGCTTGTCTTATTTGAATGCAATGGAAATTATTGCAAAGCATTAATTTCTTCTTGATTCAGTATTAAAGTTGCATTTAAATACTAGTTTCAGGTTTAAGATATTAGTTTGGATATGAAAATCTTCTTAACATAAGTAAAGAGAATGTTCACTTGTGTTATTTGTTTTCTTATTTTTCTTCTCCTATATCCAAATTTCTTTCTAACTTGATAATGAATCAATCGCCTCAAGTGTTAATATTCTTTTCTCAACAATCAATCTCCTACCTTTATTTAATGTTAACCACCATGTTGATTTAGTCATCTTAATCTTTACCTAATTATTTTTCAAGAGTATTTTTTTATCCACTTCTTTAAATACAAACCTCAACACTCATTTCCTATATATGTCCTTAACTATTAGGCCCACTGAGGTTGTATAACTTGTATAACTTAGTACCAATATACAAATACATATGTTTTTACCATATTTATCCCTCTTTTATAAGGGAGGGCTAACTCCGGAGAAATCTTCCCTCCTTTACCCACCAATCTAAAACTCGGGATTGATTTAAAATAAAGCAAAACTTATAAAACAAGGGATAAGATTTTGAAATGTATAAAACCTTGATCCATACAAAACTCATGCTACCCCTAAAAATCTAACCGACCCATTTTTTTTTCACTGAAAAAAAAGGATGTTTGCTCCAAAGTTAGCCTACCTTTTATAAGTAGTACCAATATCCAAATGCATACGTTTAGCCTACTCCTTTTATAAGTAGTACCAATATCCGAATGCATACGTTTACGGTGCAATCATATCACTATGAATAAGAACTCTTTTGGTGTTTCCCGTGCAATCATGTCACTATGAATAAAAGCCTTTTGGTGTGTGGCTTGAGCCTTTGGCATCCATGGCAGATCTGTCTTCCATGTTCTATCTGTGTATCTCGTCATTCCTTTTCAGAGTAAACGGGTTTTAAATATCATGCCGTGGTTCTTATTTTGCCGGTTGCTGTTATCTGCGGAGGCGAGGGGAGGGTTAGATGGAGGGGAAGAGGGGAGGGTTAGATGGAGGGGAAGAGTAATTTCAGCTTTAATCAGCAGCATGAAGTCCATGTTGTGATGTATCCATGGCTGGCCTATGGCAACATTTCTCCCTTTTTGGAGCTTTCCAAGCGCCTCGCCCGTCATGGCTTTAAAATCTCCGTTTCCTCTCCGCGCAATATTGAGAAGATCAAGCCGCTCCTTGACTCAGACGGCCGAATAGATTTGGTGGATCTGCCCTTACCCGCCGTGGAGGGTCTCCCTCCTGGCGCAGAGTCCACCTCCGATCTCGAGAACGAGAAGATACCTCTGCTCATAGAAGCCGTAGACCGCTGGGAAGAGCCCTTCCACGCGCTTTTGCAGCGCCTCTCGCCGGACTACGTAGTCTACGACTTCGTGTAGTGCTGGACTTCCCGTGTCGCTCAAAAGTTGGGGATTCCCTCCATCGTCTTCTACGTCACCGGTGCGGCTGCCGTGGCTTACAACTTCTCTCCAGCCAGAGCCGCCCTTCAAAACCCGACGGTTGAGAATCTGATGAGGCGTCCGCCGGGTTTCCCTGCCGAATCCGTTTTGCGTCGGCGGCACCACGAGGCACGGGCGGCATTATGGATTTATAAAAGTGATGGATCTGGAGGCCTGAGGTTTGTAGATCGATTCTTGACGACATTCGGTGGATGCAGTGCCATTTTCGCTAATAGTTGTCATGAATTGGAAGGAAAGTACATTGATTACCTGCAGAGAGCTACAGGAAAGCTCGTTTTCCCTGTGGGCCCTCTCGTCCCCGAAGGCGGCGTGGATCGATCCGGGGACTTCATGGAGGAACTTAATGATTGTGATTGGAGGTAGTGTATTATTGAGTAGGTATTTTAGTTGGAGGTATTGTGTTAAGATATTTTAGTTGGAGGTATTGTGATATTGATTAGGATGATAGGTTTTACATTATCTTTATTTATTTAGTGATAAATATATAATAAATTTTTTATTAAAATTATTATAACTTAAAAGATTGTAAATTTTTTTTTTTTTTAATATTTTTAATAATGTTATATTTTATATGATACATGACATATCAAATATTTTATAGAAATTTTTATAATTTAATAATATGTTAAATTCAAATTTATAATAATTTTATGTTATGTACATGATGTTTTGTGTTAATGATTTATCATGAATCAACTCAGGATTTATCATACAAGGTGCAGATTTATTAGATTTATTTTTAAAATACAAAACTTGAATAAATAAATCTAGACTGATAAATAATAAATAACTATATTATTATACAAATTTGTATAATATTAATATATCCAAACTGTTTCTAAACCAAACTATATATGTAAAGTTACACGCAACAACAGATTCAGATTCACAAGTAACCCACACCATTATATTATCGTTGAACTAAATGCTTCGACACAATGCCTTTAGAAAGCTCGATTGGATAAAAACTAATCTGTATTTTAGGTTTGGTGATTAATTTACTGTAGTAGATTATCAAAAACCTTTAGTGAAAATACATCTGCCATAGTTTGAGAGTATGAGCTTTTCGGAGCCTTTCTACATTACACATCATGAAATGTGCTCAGGAAGTCTAAAGTTATACCGTGAAATATAAGCCTTCTGCTAAAAATGTCGGGTAGCATATTTATAGAGCTGGGTCATAAATGTGGCAGTATCGTATAGAAACCCCAGCACTACTCAGCGTTTGAAGTAGTTATATTCAGTGCTGAAGTTTAATACATATTCTAAGTTTCAAGGTTAAATACAATTTTAGGTAGAAAAACATTAAGTGTTATGTAGTTAGCTAATAATTAGCTCACTACTTGTACATTTTGTTAATTGGATATACTCTATTTATCATCTAACAAATAAGATGAAAAGGTGTTGAGTCAATCATCCACTTACTTATGGTATGGTGTTTAATATTTTTCTTGGGGGAATACTAAGTACCATGTAATGAATCAATTGATTGGATCAGTGTATGTTAGATATATATTATTTATCATCTAATAGACAAGATGAAAAGGTTCAATGAGCTAATGATTGACTCCTTGCATAGTGTTTAATATAATTTCCCATTAGATATGCCAACACATATTATTTCTAAATAGATTTGATAGCTTGAAAAATGCAATAAATGTTTAATCAGAATTCAGATATCAATAAATCCTACCGTCAAACGATGACGAGGTGATTACGAATTAGTTTGTGTGCAACATAGTTTATAAACAAGATCTCTCTATAAAAATTATAAACCTGGAGGTACAAGTTCCCTTTGGATGCAATTAGCCATTTCAGTGAAGCACAATTGGTAGTTTCATAAATGTTTACAAACATAAACATGTATATGTGCATGTACACATATACAGTGACACAATGTTTGTTGGAAACATGCCAACGAGGTCACATGCACATGCATGCAACTATGTTAATGTGCATGCATGCAATCTATTTATGAACTGCTCGTGTAACTATGTGATCTATTCATGATCAGTTTGTATAACTGAGTGATAGATGTTATATATGTGAGCATACCCATAGAGGTGGAGTACAATGTGAGTGCAAGCGTGTGCAAGGAGCAGAGAACAGAGTGTGTGAGGAGAGGATGATTGTATGCCTAGGAAGGCTATTGTAATTCTCCCTTGAATAATAAGTATATCGATAATCATTGCCCGTGGGTTCTTTCCTCATTGGGTTTCCACATAAATCACTATGTCAAGTGTATGATTGATGTGCTTGGTTTAATGCGTGTTTGATCTTGATTATTTTATGCTCTGTTATATGTTATGTTTTGCTTCCATTGCCTAACAAGTGGTATCAGAGCTTAGAGTTGAAGGAGAAGAGACCAAAGGAGAAGAGAATTTGGTCGTTGGATCGAAGAGCCTAGTTTAATAGAAGCTGTGATTTTCTTTTGGATGGTTGCTTCTGCTAATGGCGAAAGTGCAGAGTTCCAAGTTTGAGGTGGAAAAGTTCAGTGGTAAGAATTGCTTTGCGTTATGGAAGCTCAAGATGCGAGATATTCTTGTGCAACAATGATTGCAAAAGGCCTTGGTTGGAAAGTCAAAGAAACTGTCAAGCATGAAAGACGAGGACTGGGAGGATCTAGATGTAAGAGCCCTTAGTACTATCCATTTGTGTTTGGCAGATGAGGTGTTATTTAACATCACTGAAGAGATGAAAACAATAGGTTTGTGAACCAAAATCGAAAGTCTGTATATGACAAAGAACTTGTCAAACATAATCTTCTTGAAGAGGCAGTTGTACAACTTGTGGATGAAAGAAGGTACGAAAATTGTTGATCACTTGAATGATTTCAATACTCTGATTTGTCAATTAACTAATATGGAAGTAAAGTTTGAAGATGAGGACAAGGCAATTACGCTACTGTGTTCGTTGCCTGAGTCTTGGGACCATCTGGTCACAACTGTGTGGTTTACACAATAGATGACATTGATTATGACACTATTGTGGGAGTTTTGTTGTCTGAGGAGATAAGGAAAGCATCAGGTAAATAAACCTCAATAGAATAAGCAATGGTGGTCAGAGGTCAATGTACAGAAAGAGGGCAAAGTCAGAGGGGTACGTCAAGGTCTAATTCAAGAGGCAAGAAGAGTAAGCAAAAATGTTGGTTCTGTGGAAAATATGGGCATCTCAAGAAGGATTGTTGGAAAAGACTGAATGCATCCAAGGATAACTCCACAAAAGAATCAAAGGAAGCTAATGTAGCATAAACAATTTCAGGTTCTAGTTCAGGTATGGTTGATGAGGTATTGTCTACTTGTGATGTTTCACTTCAACATCAACATTGGTTGTTAGATTCTGGTCCGTCCAACCACATGTGTCTTCATAAAAATTGGTTCTCAACTTACCAATCTATTGATGATGGTGTTGTTTTTATGGGAAATGATTTTTCTTGTAAAATTGTTGGAGTTGGTAGTGTTCGTATTAAAATGCATGATGGTTCTGTAAGAAAATTAACAGATGTAAGGCATGTTCCCGAACTAAGGAAGAACTTGATATCTTTGGGATTTCTAGATTCTACTGGTTACAAGTGTACAACTCAAGGTAGAGTACTGAAGCTGTCCAAAGGCATCTTAGTAGTCATGAAGGCAAAGAGGATCGGGAACATTTATTAACTTGAAGGAAGGATAGAGGTAAATCAAGCAGTGGTAGCATCTGAAGATGCAAGTGACTATGTTCATTTATGGCATCAGTGTTTGGGTCATATGAGCGAGAAAGAGCTTAAGGTACTGGTTGATCGTAAGTCACTTCCAAGTTTGAAGTTTCTGAATTTGAATTTCTGCAAGTATTGGGTTTTTGGAAAACAATGTAGACAAAATTATAAAGAAGGAAGGCATATAA
>JASDQU010683599.1:87452-106080 GCA_032191745.1 Picea mariana
ACCGATTCAGTCGACACTGTCATGAAAAGTAAATGACCAAAATAAACTAGCTCTAGAAAATCAAACTAGAAAGACTGTGCAAGACGACATATATGACCCAAGAGTGATCTTTGAGATTCAAAATTAATTGACAAAACCAAGCATGAGAGCTGACACATATGCTCATGCATTATTATAGTATAATATGTATAGGGTATTAATCTAGTATCCTTATATAGGCTAATAAACTAGTATCCTTATAAATAAGCTATTCTTATCTTACTATGATAACGTATACTAGGTAAGGATATACAAGATATTATATCTAGTATACGATGTCATAGCTAGATAAGATTAGCCCATTCTATTATGGGGGCCGTATTCCTATTAATAGCTATGAAAACATATACTAGATATAATAATTTAGCGTATATTATATCTAGTATATGTTGTCATAGCTATTAATAGGAATATCACTCCCATAATAGAATAATGGGATCCATAAAGAGGCTATTATATATTCCCTATACAGTAATTCTAGCCTATAGCACTAGCATACGTTGTCATAGTGTATATTATTTTATTCCTATTAATAACTTTTGACCATATCCATTAAGAATAGGATAATTTCTGTAGATATAGGAAAGGGTCTGTATAGCCTATGACTATTCCATAAATACTATTCCCATATACTTTGAATTCCTATTTCGGGAATAGTCTAATCCCATTATTTACACTATTCCCTATTAAACAGAATGACAACGTAAAGGATGGGATCAAAATACACTAAATGTATTGCTCATGCAGGATGGTGGTCGTTCTTTGACACGTCACTTGTTGTCTCCACCTGGAGACCTGAAGCAAGGATCGCCATTGAATTTTCTAGAGCACAAGTTTCTAGACCTGGAGAGTGTAGGGAGCTGACCAAGGTTGTGAGAAGAGATTCAATTCTTTCCCCTCACCTGTCCATGTTCTCCAACCGAAAGCATAGTTCATCCACATCCTTTCTGACAACAAAAATCAGGTCGTGTAATATCTCCCATGAGGTGGGAATCTATGAACATGAAGCGTAATACGAGAATGAATGGGGTTGTCTAGGGGGATATTCAAAGGAAGCGGGGGGTTTCTCCAAAGGTGCAAGGATGGAGGGTTCCACGATGGGGGAAGAGGGTGGTGGAAAGGGGACGAAACACTCAGGTGACAGTATCAGAGGGACCATGGCTGATTGCGAAGAAGAAGCCAAATAGTGGATTGGGCTAGTGTAGAAACCCAGAGAATTCCCATGGGAGTTAAACCATTCCACACGACAATCCCATGGCTAAGACAATGGAGGAAGGTTGCTCTGAACATGGGAGGTTGGGATGAGAAGGAGGGAAAATAACTAGGTGGCTGAGGAAGAGAAGGAGGGAGCCGGTTGGCCATATGTCCATGGTTCTAATACAAGACTGGGCCTCATTTTGGTTTCCCTCGAAGGCAAGGCATAGCCAGCAGGAGCGGAGAGGAAGGAAGTGTAACAGAGGCTAGTAAGGGAGAGAAATCCAATGAGGGAGAAGAGGGCCACTAGATAAGTCAGAGCTTAAAGATAGATGGTTGTTCAACAAGAAGTGAGGAAGTATTATGTTCCAATTGAGGAGTGACAACATGATAAAATAGCCAAAATGGAGGGTCTCACAATCATAAAGGTGACGGGTAGATTCTTTCATCCATTGCCTGGAAGAAAATGAAGAGAATGGAATGTTGGATCATTGAGTCCAATGCTCGAAGGAATGAGTGTTGCATTCATTCATCAGGGGGGATATAAATGCAGAGGGGCATGTTAGGTGCACATCACATGGTTGGTGCAATTTGTTGAGCATGTGTTATTTTCTTTGCACGAGTAGCAAATACAAACATTACACAAATATCTTTTCCCTAGAAACCCAAACTGGGAAAACCAACATATTCTATATTCATTCATGGTGATACATTGTTTACAATACAATATATGTATAGGAGCCAACGACATTCAAAACCCTAACCCAATGACCTGGATTAGTCAACAACCCTAATTCCTTAACCGGAAAANAACACGAAAAATGAGGCAAAAATGCGACACATTTATTGAGGAAAAAAAATTCTCGGGGGCGTTGCACCCCCCAAGGGATTTTTTTTTCCTCTGGAAACGTGCCACATTTTTTTCCTCGTTTTTTGTGTTGCCTCAATTTTCGTGTCCATTGTTGGGTCATTTTTTGGCACATGGTTCTTTGCCGATGGTTTTCTATTTTTGGTTAAGGAATTAGGGTTGTTGACTAATCAGGGTCATTGAGTTAGGGTTTTGGATGCCCCTGGCTCCTATATGTATATTGTATTGTAAAAAATGTATCATGATGAATGAATATATAATATGTTGGTTTTCCTAGTTTGGGTTTCCAGGGGAAAAATATCTGTGTAATGTTTGTATTTACCCCTGTATCTTTTTTGTTCTTTTACTGAAAATCTGTTTGCAGTAAATATTGTACAAGGTTAAAATCTACATTTGGTATCAATCTTTGTTGGCTTCAGGGGGATGCCTTTGTGGTCAAGGGTTTGGCTTGGGACTGTCATAATCCTTGTTACAGTGGGAGATATGTGGTATTGATTTTTAGGTTAAAAGAAATGTAAAGAAATTCAAAAATGGAGATCGAGAAGTTTAATGGGGAAAGTTTTGAGCTGTGGAAGCTCAATATGGAAGATCTTTTGGTGAATAAAGATTAGTGGATCACGGTAGATCTAGGTACTGTACCTACATGAACTTCAACAGATGACTGGAAAAAGTTGGATTGGAAGGCGAAGAGCACAATTCGACTGTGTCTCTCAAATTCAGTATTATTGAATGTGTCATAGGAAGATACAACCAAGGATTTATGGGATAAGTTAGGGGAGTTGTATCAGTCTAAGTCCCTAGTAAATAAATTATTCCTGAGAAAGAAGCTGAGAAAGAAGATGTATAATCTGAGGATGAGAGATGGAGACTCGGTGATAGAGCATTTGAACGCTTTCAATACCGTAGTAAGTCAGTTAGTATCTATTGAGATTAAAATTTCAGATGAAGATAAATGTATTGGTTTACTATGTTCTTTACTAGACTCGTGGGATAGTCTGGTTGTGGCCATAGGTAGTAATAAAAATGCCTTGAATTTTGATGAAGTGGTCTCATCCTTGTTGTTGAATGAGATGAGACAGAAGAATATGGAAGGACAGAGCACATGCATATTATTTGCAAGAGAACATTCCCAGGAAATAAATAGATCTAAGTTCTCAAGTGGGAGATCTAAGTCTGAGGGTAGATCTAAATCTCCTGAAAAGTTTTTAAAGGTATGTTGGATATGTGGAAAATATGGGCACTACAAGAAGCAGTGTAGATCCAAAGTTGAGAAAAAGAATGGATTTGAAGAATCTCCTTCTATAGAAGAAAAGACCTCCAAGGAAGAAGGAGGGGATGTGTACTTGGCTTCTTCAAGCACACATGCATATCATGAGACATCGTTGGTTGAATTAGGTGCATCCTTTCATATGACTCCCCACAGGGAGTGGTTCTGTGAATATGAAAGGTATGCTGGAGGTAATGTTTTCCTAGGTGATGAATCGACAACCAGAATCATAGGTTGAGGAAAAGTCAAGTTGAGGCTCATATATGGAAGGATTAAAACACTACCTAGTAATCTGCACATCCTAGGATTGTCCATAAATTTCATTTTTTGTAAGCAAAATGGACGGTGCAGGGGTAAACACAATATTTGAAAAGGAAACTTGTAGGATGGTTTGAGGAGCAATGGTGTTGTTGAAAGGAGCTCGGTTTGGAAATCTGTATAAGATTCAAGGAAGCACTATTAGTGATGGGTGTAATAGTTTCATTGTTTATGATATTGGAGTTGAAGAAGAAAGAACTCCTACAGTCTCTCTGGAGAAAATGTTATGTTGTGGCATCAAAGACTGGGGCATATTGGAGAGAAGGGTCTTCGACTAATACACTGTAAAGGTATGGTTGAAGGTATGTCTAACTGATCTCTAGATTTTGATTTCTGTGAACATTGTGTATATGGGAAGTAAAATCGGGTAAGATTCCCCTCTGGTGCAATGAGAGTAGAAGGAATTTTACAACTAGTTCACAGTGATGTTTTTGGACCTGTGTCAGTCCCATCATTGGGAAAATCTATGTACTATGTCTCATTTCTAGATGACTTATCGAGGAATACTTGGATATATTTCCTCAGGAAGAAATAAGAAGTCTTTGACAGGTTTAAAGAGTTTAAGGCTCTTGTTGAGAATCAAGCAGAGAAGAGAATTAAGGTGTCAAGGACAGATAATGGAGGAGAGTTCTACCCTGGAATGAATTTGAATAATTCTGTAAGAAGTGCGGTATAGCAAGGTATAAGACTACTCCATATACACCTAAACAGAATGGAGTCACAGAAGAATGAATACGACGTTGATGGAAAAATCAAGGTGCATGCTCAGTGGTGTCACGTTAGGGAAATAATTTTGGGTAGAGGCAGTGGGTAGTGCATGTTACCTGGTCAACATATCAACCTCATCAGTACTGGATGGCAAGACTCCACAAGAGGTATGGACTGGTAAGAAATCTTCTCTCACACATATCAAGGTATTTGGATGTGATGCATATGTTCATGTTCCAAAGGAAAACATAAGTTAGATAAGAAGGTTGAAAAGTGTATCTTTATTGGATATAAAGATGGTCTCAAAGGTTATAAGCTTTGGAACCAAGAAACTAAGAAGGTAATGTATAGCCGAGATGTGGTACTTAGAGAAATGAAGGATGTTGTTAAACATGAAGTCCTACCACGTAATAAAAGAACCAGAGAAAATAGAGTTTGATTTAAAGGATGATGAATCAGACTCTACAGAAGAACATGAATAAGAAGAAGAAGATCCTCATTCTTCAGTATTGAGGAGATCGATTCGAGAAAGAAGGCTACCGGAAAGGTATAATCCATCTGATTTCAATTCAAATTTTGCTTTGTCTATTACTGATGATGATCCTAGAACTGTCAGGGAGGCAGTAGATTCAGAGGATGGAAATCTCTGGAAAAGGGCCATCGACGAAGAAATGGCAGCTTTGGATAAGAATGAAGATTGGGATCTAGTGGAGTTGCAGATTGGAAGAAATCCCATTGGAAGAAAATTGGTATTTAAAAAGAAGCTGAATGCAGGAGGAAAAGTGGAGAAATACAAATCTCAGTTAGTAGCAAAGGGTTATTCCCAGGTTGAAGGAATTGATTTTGGTGAGATTTTTTCTCCTGTTTCCAAGTTAAACTCTATAAGATTTATGTTATCTGTTGTTATTGCATTTGATTTTGAATTAGAACAAATGGATGTGAAGACAACATTCCTACATGGGGATCTGGAAGAAGAAATCTATATGAAGCAACCAGAAGGATTTGTTCTGAAGGGAAAGAAGGAGTTGGTATGCAAGCTGAAAAAGTCCCGATATGGTTTAAAACAATCACCAAGGATGTGGTATCAAAAATTTGATACTTATATGCTAGGACTTGGATTCACAAGAAGCAAAGGGGATCACTGTGTGTATTTTAAATTAATTGGTGATCATTTGATTTATTTGGTATTGTATGTGGATGACATGTTGCTGATAGGAAACAATAGGGAGATTATCCAGCATGTGAAGAATCAGTTGTCCTCTAAATTTGACATCAAGGATCTCGATGCTTCAAATTTCATTTTGGGCATGGAAATTAAAAGAGATCGGAAAAGGAGGAAAATCTAGTTAAATCAGAGAAAATATGTCGAGACAATATTACAAAGGTTTAATATGCAGGAATGTAAACCTATCAAGGTTCCTATTCCTGTTGGTGTAAAGTTGTATGTGGATCAGTGTCCCAAGACACAAGAAGAGGAGGATGACATGTTTCATGTTCCATATGTGAGTGCAGTTGGCAGTTTGATGTATGAAATGGTCTGTACTAGACCGGACATTGCACATGCAGTGGGAGTTTTGAGCAGGTATATGTCTAAACCAGGGAAGGAGTATTAGACAACAGTAAAAAGGGATTCCAGGTATTTGCGTGGCACTGCTAGCTATGGATTTTGCTACCAAGGAAGACAAGGATTCGACAGAGTGGTAGATATACATGGCTTTGTGGATGCATATTGGGCTGGAGATCTGGATCATAGGAGATCTACAAGTGTGTATGTGTTTAACCTGTTTGGAGGACCAATAAGTTGGATTATAAAAAGACAGGCTATAGTGGCACTTTCAACTACAAAAGTTCAATACATGGCAGCACTCATGCAAGTAAGGAAGCAATATGGTTCCAAAGATTGTGTTCAGGTATTGGGTTGGTACAAAAAGCTATAAGGATAGACTGTGATAGTCAAAGTGTAATTTTTCTAGCGAAGAACTTGACTTATCATTCAAAGACCAAACATATTGATATTCAATATCACTTTGTGAGAGACATGGTTGAAGAAAAGAAAGTATTGCTGATGAAGGTGGACACTTTGAAGAATGTTGCAGATTCATTAACAAAATCTGTGAGCACTGAGAATTTCTCTTGGTGTAGAGGATCCATGGGCATTGTTGCCCTGGATTTTTGACTGTGTAACCCTGTAACCCCCTATATGCAAAGAAAACAACAAGTGGGAGAATGTTGGGTATGTGTTGCCTCGATTTTCATGTCCATTGTTGGGTGGTTTTTCGGCACATGGTTTTTTGCTGATGGTTTTCTATTTCTAGTTAAGCAATTAGGGTTGTTGACTAATCAAGGTCATTGGGTTAGGGTGTTGGATGCCAATGGATCCTATATGTGTATTGTACTATAAACAATGTATCACCATGAATGAATATAGGATATGTTGGTTTTCCCGATTTGGGTTTCCAGGGGAAAAATCTCTGTGTAATGTTTGTATTTTCCCTTGTATCTTTTCTTTTATTTTACTGAAAATATGTTTGCAGTAAATATTGTACAAGGTTAAAATCTACAAAAGCCTAGAAGGTGCCACTCTCTCCCTTGAAAATGTGGAGCCTGTAGACACCCCATCCGGGGGGTTTTCTATGCTGAGAGCCAGATCAATGCAGTCCTGGAGGATCAGATGTTCTGTGTAGGTAGAGGATGTGTAGAGAATATCTAGTCCATTTTGAGCCACCCCTATATTTGCTAATTTGTCAGTGATATGGTTTGCATGCCTTCGAATATGTGAGGGGATGAGAGATAGGTGAGGCTGAGGGAGAGCTGCTATGGCATTGAGGCCATTGGTGAGGTGTCAGCATGGAGAAATTTTGTCAGGGTCTTCCCCGTTTAGTATTCTCGCAAAGAGGATGAGAATGATTTGGGAGTCCCCTTCAAAAATCAGTTGATTATAACCATGTTCCTGTGGGAGCTGCAGACCTTTCATAAGACCCCAACGCTCCAAAAAATTATTATATTTATGCCCCATGCTACCAACATATATGAGAGTGATGCTTCCCTAGCTATTACGGAAGACCAATCCAAAGACGAAAACACTTGGATTAACTTTGGATGCTCCATCAAAATTTATCTTTGTAAATCCTAGAGGTAGAGGAGACCCATGGGAAGGGATACCCTTGGCCTGGAATCGCTGAAGGATCCTAGAAGGAGAGGGGTTGAAGTTGATATTCTAGTTGTCTAGGATAGGATTTTCATGAGGAGAGAAAATTAAGTCCTCGTCTTTCCAATGCTGCAGATGGATGGTTTCTCTGATGTTTTCATGAATTAGTTTCCATACTACTTGAAAATCAAGTTGTGTGGATTGAAAAATGTGTTTGTTTCATTCTTTCCAAAGCTATCAGAGAATGAAACCAAGAAAGAGATACTAAATGCGATTGAGTATGGGAGAGAGAAAATATATGTCTCTCCATCATTCTATGGTTTCTTTGAGGCCTTCTCGATTGAGATCCGTTGTGTGCATAACTATTGCACTTTGGTCCCATATTTGAGAAATATTGGAATAGAGGTTGAGCAGGTGATTTTGAGTTCCGGCTTCCCCCAAGTAAAGAATCCATATGGAAGGTCATGTGAAGCATCTCTTTAGAAGATTATCCCAGCTAATGATGCTTTTGTGTGCTACGAGCGAAAGGAAAGTGATAATTTTGGGCCAGTTCTTTTCCAACTATATTTTTGTTCAGATCTGCTCTTGTGGGATAAGATGGGAGGTTGCCTTAATAATATAATATTATTGAATAGTGAAGGTTCCCTCCAAGGTGTTCCCCCATCTTAAAATGTTCTCTCCCTGAATTATTTGATTTTTTTTGGATTTGATCGTCTCGTTCTAAGGTTGAAGATCCATGTGCTTTGGAATGTGGAGGTCTGTTCATGAGGATTTCCACATATGCCAAGTGGCATCGGGGGGGTCTTCTTACCAGTAGTCCACTATGGTTTCCAAGCCCGCCTGACTTCTGGAAGAAAGGAAATTTTTTGCAAGGGGTTTGTGCACCATAGAAGGCCATTCTTTCCATGATTCGTGCCAAAATGAAGTTGTCCTACCATTTCAAAATTCCCAGAAGGAATGATCAATGATCAAGGAGTTTCTTTGCTTACCGACATTCAAAATGAAGGATCCATGAGGGCGCTCATTCCATTTGATTATATTCTTTTCTACAATATGTGGAGCATATTTTTGTCGCCAAAGATGGTACCTAAAATTAGTGTGGCGCTTGATTCACTGCCACCAAATTTTGGCACTGAGGACCTTGTTGAGAGTGGTAGGGTCCCGCAACCCAAGACCGTGGTTTAGTTTTGGTTTACAAAGATTTTCTAAACTGATCAAGCCCCTTTTAGACCTGTCTTTGCACCCTTCCAAAGAAAGTTCCTTTGCAAAGTTTTGATGGCAATTAGAATAAAACCAGGAGCCTCCAGAGTCAAGAAAGAGTAAATGGGAATGGCTTGCAGAATAGATTTCAGGAAGATGAGGTGAATTGGAAGGTTGAGGGAACGAAAAGTCCAAGAGGAAAGTATTTTGGCCCAGGATGAAATAAGTTTTTAGACCATGGTTTTGAACCTCGTATTGTATTTTGTTAAGTTATGAAAGGACAAAGTGCCTAAACAATTATTAAGAGGCTAGTGTGCCTAGGAAATGTAATGTTTTGATCATTATTAATATAAAACACATCGTTGGCTGCTAGAAGGACAATGACAAGAGTTATAGGGGGATATGATTCCACAAGAGAGGGGGCTTGAGGGGTTGAGTACTTATTTATATTTTATTTACCCATTTATGGTTTTAGTGGAGAATAACAGTTACATGAGATTCTTGGGGGAAGACCATGGGGTTCCTTAATTCCAAGAAGTATATAAACTCATCCTTGGTCTGTGGTTGGGGTTGTTTTTTTTGGTTGTTGGGGCCTTATTGGTTCCTTCACACTCTCTCATTAATTTTCCATCATGCTCACCTTTCATTTATCTTTTATTCTCCACTAATCCCTTCACCTACTCATCCCATCTGATTTGAGAGCTTCTTTGGGAAGGAAACCAAATTGATGAGAAAATCCATAGTCATTGGCTATTTATACTGCTGGTGTATTTCCAACTAGGAGTTGTTTCCTGCATTTCTTTGATTCCTTGTCCCATGTTTCAGTTAACTCACAACCATGAGTCCTGAGAGTCCCAATAGGGAGATTCTTGACCAGAAACACTAGAGCCCTAGAAGACATGGACAACCTGAGGGGCTGTGTGGCAGAGAAGGGGGTCCATTCTCTTGGGTTGTGTAGACCGGGTAGAAGAGAGTTGGTGTAATTTGGATTGATGTGATTGTTGAAAGGCCTGTGAGAGACTGAGGGTTGACTGGCTTGGGAAGCCGAGTGACACCCTGAAATCTGTCCTTGTGGACTCATAGCCCTAACTCAGGGGTGACACTGCTGCTGAGACTTGGAACAATAGTGTCTATAGTTGGGTGGAACATCCTTGGTCTGTAGCCAATTGATGACTCGTTTTCAGAAAAGACAACTTCTCTCTATTATGTTTATTTACATGTGTATGATTTATTCTATTGTGTATTTATTTATCTTTGAATTTAATATTTAGAATATGCATGCTTGTTGGTTATTGCTGTGCATGACTTAGTTTATGTTATGGCATGAATCTTTATTTTCGCATGTGGTTTTCCTGTCTCTTAATTAACTTAGAAGTAATTTGAATTGAGATAATTCATTGGACAATAGTGTGTTCAGTCTGAGGGTGCCTGGGTACATTATAGATTGGTATCAGAGCCACAGGTTGAAACACCTGGCCAGAATGGGCCATATCTATTAGACATGATCTTGTGGTTAAGATCAAGTATACCTTGAATTGGGAAGCTCAAGAGAAATGGAGTTGTAGAGATCGCACGATAGCCGAAACATCAGATATCTTTTGTAAATAAGTGTGCAATCGTGATTGTTCCTTTTGAATTCAGGAGCAATCACCACCGTGGGATCGAGGGAGATCTAGATCATCAGATCAAAAGGTAGGTGAATAGGGGTCATCCGATGGAGGCGAATGGGAGGTTTGGTAATAATTAAGTCCTAGTCTTCATATCTAGTTGATTAATCGTCAACCATCGATCAAAGCCAAGAAAGAAAGGAATAAATTCAGAACTTCACCACTTCAACAATCTTGGTAGGTAGGTAAAGCCTGAATTGGCAAAGGTCAAAGTCATGAAGCCCATCAGCCGTTCGATTTGATGGTAGGAATGGAGGGATCTCTGTTGGTGATCGTGGTTAGCCGACATTTACTACTTCGATAGTTTTCACTCCCAGAGTTTTAAACAATGATGAACTGTTAAAGCGCGAAGCCCCAAAGCACTGAAGTCCTAGAATCCTCATCGATCATTAGATTGAGGGGAGAAGTTTAGGAGTTTTGCGGGCCATCAGATCTAGCCATGGTAGAAGGGTAGCAAAGTTTGGGCTTCAGAAATTCACCACTCTGGAAAATACGAAGTAAGTTTCATAGAAAATCCATGGAGCGTCGAAGCCCCAAAGTGTCGAATTTACGGAGGTGTAAAACTGTGAAGTCACATGGGCCGTCAGATCTGGAGTTGTGTTTGGGGATCGTCCATGTGGTTGATGATGTGGATTATACCACATGGAAGGGGTGCCATGTGGGGACACATGTCACCCAGATTTGTTACCTTTTGGACCCTGATCTGTTCATTTTTAAGTGACACATGGCACACATGCCATCGGTCCATGTCACCCTAGGTGATGTCATCATGTTGTTTCATCTTCGAGAGCATGTGACTCCGGGGGTGTCCAAGTTTCTATCCATGATAGGTGTCAAATCATGAAGTCACGAAGGCATGCATACCATCGATCTAATATCCCTTCTAGACCTCTCTCGACCGTTAGATCAAGTAGGAGGATCAGAGTAAGTACTTCAGAGGATTATCACTCTGGGGGAATTGAGAGACACGAGAACTGAATGTCTCAAAGCCTCGGAGTGTCAAATTTAAGAATGGGAGGAGAGTCTTCCATCTCAATGTTTGATTAAGTCACAACCATTTATTTCCATTGAAGCCTCCAACTGGGGGTGGGGCTGTCCATTCAACGGGAGATCAAGTATCAGTTGTATGATTTTTGTTGGTGGAGTTAGTGAAGACTTCGATGAAGTGTAACTTTGGGGGAATTTGGAAGTTGACAATGGAGAAACATCGAAGGTCGAAGTCTGGAGAACTTGGTCCCAATGTTGGTCTCATGATAAGGTAAAAGGGGTTTGTGAGGTAACCCAACCCTTGATTATGTTGTTCTTGCAAGATCCCATGTGGAAGAACATGATGCAAGGAACTAAGAAATATTAAGCCCATGATTTCGAGCCCTGGTCACCTAGGTTCGTGGGTTGAGGAAATCTCCTTTTCATAATTCCATTATGTATCAACTAAAAGGGTGGGGGGTGGGGGAGAAAGTGAAATTTCTTTCGGGTAGCCCTGTCTTTCAGCTCCAATATCAAATTGAAGTGAGTTTTCATCCATTGGGATAGAGGATTCTGAGGAAAATAACATGGAACTGTTTTGTTGTGAATACTAATATATTTTTTCTTCATGAATTGAGAAGAAAAAAAAATGCTTATAACAATGTTTGACAATTAATTTTGTTTATAATAACCCTAAAAAAATGATTTCTTTCACATTTTGAATAATTAGAGGGGGTGTAATCTTATCAGTCCAGGGTAAGAATACATTCAAGTAATCGAAGATGGATAAGGAGCTTACAACCATGATAAAGACGTCAAAGGTCAAGATATCAGTGTTGGTAATGCTGAGACATAATCCAATGGACACAAGGGTATAGGGGAGAAAGAAACCCTGATAGAGACTATGAGAATCCTGAAACTAGAAGTACAAAGTTACAAAGAAGACAATGAGAGGTTGATGAGAGAACAAAATCAGATAAATGATCAAGTGATGCAGAGCTTAAATGAGTTGTAGAGGCAAAAAAAGAGGGGATCAAACTTAAAACAAGAGGAAGAAGGCGTGTATCATGAAAGAAGAGATAACCATAAGATAGATGGTTATTCAGGAAGTGTTAGAAGAAATTATAGAAACCACTCACCTCCTTACTCAATAATAAAGTTTTATGCATTTGAAGACTCCAGAAGTAGTCCAAAGGTTTCTCATGTTAGGCACCAAAAAAGAAGGCATGAAGTGGAAAGTTTGCAAGGAGAGATGAGGAAACTTAATCCAACATCCTTTGATGGTGAAAGGGAAAGGGAAGATGATGTTGAGGCATGGTTTCTTGGACTCAGGAGATATTTTCAATTGCATAACTATTCATTAAACCTAGAAGCCAGAATTGGCACCTACCATTTACATGGGAAATTTGCAATGTGGTGGGACCAATTGAAGCAAGTTGAGCATATTAATGAGAATAGGATCACTTGGAAGCAGTTCAAGAATTATTTTCAGAAGGAGTACCTCTCAGAGCGCTTCTAGGATAAGAAAATGCAGGAGTTATTTGAAATTAGGATGGGAAGTGAAACCATGGCAGAGTATGAGAAGAAATTCTTGGGGTTGTTAAATTATGTGGGGTTTATAAAAAATGAGAAGGTGAAAATAAAAAGGTTTTTAAGTGGTTTTCCTTTCCTTTCTAAAGAAAATATTTAGTATGATGAACCCAAGACCTTGAATGATACCATCGGGAAGGATAAATACATGTATGAGCAAGGCTAGGGTAGAGAATCCATACAAAAGTCTTGGAAGGATAAGAAGAAGGGATTCAAACCTCCTTTCAACATAAATGAACCTAATAAATATCATCAAGACTAATATGATAAGGATGAATCCAAGAAAGAATATTCCTTGGGAAAAGGGGAAGACCGCCTATCCAATGTTGGGGATGCAAAGAATATCACATGTACAAGGATTTCCCACATAGAAAGGACAGAGTGAATACCATGCACAAAATCCAAGAGGCTACAATAGTAGAATACATGGGAATAATTTATGCAACCTTAGATGATTGACAATCAGAGTACCAATCCAATATGATTGAGGTGAATGGTAAGATCATAAATCATCATGTTGCTATTTTAATTGATTCAAGAGAAAGCCATTGTTACATTGATCCTAGAATAGTGGATAGATTACATTTGGAGAAAATTAATCTTGAAAAATCAAGTTTGGTTAAGCTAGCCACTGGAACCAAAAGGAGAATCCGTGATATGGTCAAAGTTTGTTCCATAAGTATTAATGGTGTGAATACTAGTGTTTATCTAAATATCATACCATTGGGGTCTTATGATATTCTAATTAGAATGGATTGGTTGGAAAAACATCACACTATCCTAGATTGTCATAGCAAGACATTTGCATGTCTTGATGGAGATGGAAAACAGATCACTCTGGGAGGAGTTCCAAGACCCATATTTATAAGGGATATTTCATCCTTACAGCTAAAGAGATGTTTCAGAAAATGATGTGAATTGTAGCAGTAAGAAGACAATTATTTTGTTTAGTAATGAAAAAGGATGTTGTTGATTACATCACCAGATGTATGGAATGTCAGAGAGTGAAGGCTAAGCATATGCACCCAACGGGTTTGCTACAACATTTACCAATTCCATAGAAGAAGTGGGAAGTGGTAACCATTGATTTTATAACTAAATTTCCTAGGATAGCAAGACAACATGATTGAATCATGGTAGTGGTTGGTAAAGTGACAAAGGATGCTCATTTTGTTCCTGTAAAAACAACTCATACAACAACTAATATTGCAGAAATTTACATGAAAGAGATTGCTAGGTTGCATGGAATACCTAAGGCAATTGTCTCAGACAAAGATTCAAAGTTTACTTCAAATTTATGGAGGGGATTGTTTAAATGATTTGGTACAAATATGAACTTTAGCACATCATACCATCCACAGTCAGATGGGCAGAGAGAGAGAGTCAACCAAGTAATTGAAGACATGTTGAGGATGTATGTGATGGATAAGCCATCTAAGTGGGAAGATTACTTGCACTTGGTTGATTTTTCCTATAATAACGGGTATCAAGATTCATTCAAAATGAGCCAACTTGAAGCATTCTATGGAAGGAAATGTGATACTCCAGTGAGTTGGAACAACATAGTAGACAGAGTGGTACTTGGGCCATAATTGATTAAGGATATGGAAGACCAGATGGTTAGGATTAAATAGAATTTAAAGNCTCAAGATAGACAGAAATTTTATGCAGATAAGAACAAGACAACTAAAGAATTTAAAGTGGGGGAGCATGTTCTTTTAAAAGTGAATCCCAATAAGAGCTCTTTGGAGTTGGGTAGTTGTACAAAGATGGCAGCCAGATTCTGTGGTCCATTTGAGATATTGGACATAATAGGGCCAGTTGTGTACATGCTTGCATTTCCTGCTTCCATGAATGTGCATAATGTGTTTCATGTCTCTTTTATAAAAAAATAGGTACATGATCCAAACCATGTTATTGATTCACATCTGATTTAGGTAGAGGTAGAGGAAGGATTTTAGGTCTAGTTGATTCAAGTAGTGGAAAAAAAATTCAAATGCTCCAGAGCCGAGTCATAGAGCTAGTAAAAGTCCAGTGGACCTGCTACAGTCCTGAGGATGCTACTTGGGAGCATGAAGATGCCATGCAGGCAAAGTACATGCAACGTTTTGAATACATTTTGAAATTTTTATTCATGTTTTGTATATGCACTAAGGACAGTGCCAAAATAAGGGGAAGGGAAATGTAATACCCCAGTTTTGAACCCCGTATTAAATATTGTATTTTGTTAAGTTATGAAAGGCTAGAGTGCCTAAACAATTATTAAGAGGCTAGTGTGCCTAGGAAATGTAATGTTTTGATCATAGTTAATATAAAACACATCGTTGGATGCTAGACGGACAAGGAAAAGAGTTATAGGGGGCTATGATTCCACAAGAGAGGGGGCTTGAGGGGTTGAATACTTATTTTATATTTTATTTATCCATTTCTGGTTTTAGTGGAGAATAACAGTTACATGAGATTCTTGGGGGATGACCATGGGGTTACTTAATTCCAAGAAGTATATAAACCCATCCTTGGTCTGTGGTTGGGGTTGGTTTTTTCGGTTGTTGGGGCCTTGTTGGTTCCTTCACACTCTCTCATTAATTTTCCATCTTCTCACCTTTCATTTCTCTTATGTTCTCCACTCATCCCTTCACCTACTCACCCCATTTGATTCGAGATCTTCTTGGGGAAGGAAATCGAAATGCTGAGAAAATCCTTAGTGGTTGGATGTTTAGACTACTGGTGTATTTCCAACCAGGAGTTGGTGCCTGCATTTCTATGATGCCTTGACCCATGTTTCAGTTAACTCACAGTTGCGAGTCTTGAGAGTCTCAGTAGGGAGATTCTTGACCAGAAGCATTGGATCCCTCAAAGAGATGGACAACCTGAGGGACTACGCGGCAGAGAAGGGGGTCCATTCTCTTGGGTTGTGCAGATGATATGAAAATGAGAGGAATTGTATATTTTAAATTATTTGTAAGTGTTAATTATGTGTGCTTGGGGAAAAGGATCAATTTTCAAACACATAAACTAGAGAGTTTTCACACTTAATATGCACATAATAACCATCAAATAACAACCATCAGTAAACACATAACGCAACAAATGATAAAAGATTTCACCCCTCTCTTCGGCTACATCTCCTGGTCCAACTTCCAATGGACATTTTATATTATTTGCTCAAATTGCTCAAAATGCCAAACAGATGGCTCCAATGGCTCTAAAACATCCAAAAACCCCTAGCTGGGCTATTTATGCACCTGGTTTGGCCAAAAAATGAAGAATATATCCTCCTGGAAAGTTTCCCCTTCAAGCTTGTTGTCTCTGGTTCTCCAATTCGCACCTTTGTGTGACTAACCTAGATTTCATAGCGTTACTAGGCCAAAAACTGAGCACCACGCGCACTCCAAAATTCGTGGAAAAATGTCGAACGGTTAGCATGATTAGTGCCCCTTAGAGTAGAGGTGTTGGTTTCATGGGGGGAATATGGCCACATCCTAGCACCTATCTCAGGCCCCCTCGTCGGATAGAGGAGAAAAATTGATGCACGTGTTTTGGTGGTGACACTTGGTTGGGCGTGTGGAAACGTGATCATTGATAAGTGTTAAACCCTGCACCATGGTTATGTAGTGGTCATATGGTATGACATAACACATGTTTCAACTTAAATAATTATAAACAAAGTATAGGATAAGAAACAACCATAGGCGAGTTGGTAGCCTAGCCTACGTTATAGCTATGTGATTTCCCACGAGTTCAGGGGTTCGACCCTCGCTAAGTACCACAAATTTTGTAAACTGGAGGGGTGCCACGTGGCAGCCCATGACTAGGCCACATGGCACCATATCACTTGCCACTCAGACTCCACGTGTCATCAAACCAATTGTCCACATATCTACCAAATCACTTTGCCCAGTCATCCTACCAACTCAACACTTCTATAGAGTGGCCAGTCCACGTCACCTGCCACATCTGGGACTGTACCATGCAACATCAACACTATACAGACTGTACAGTTAACAAAATTTTGCATGTTTGGATAGAACACGATTTCTCACTCATATGACGTTCGTTTGAACCCGTTCAAGTTTTGTTGGGATGATGAGGACAAGGCCTATGCACATGTCCGTTTTGAAGCAATTCCAAGCACTTTGTTTTTTGAGCAAATTTTGATCCCCTGGATCACTCCTCCCCATTGGGAAGCTTTTGGACCTCCAAAAGACTACTTTCAGTCTATCTAAAGATGAGGGTACAATTCCCTCACCTTTCCAACCTCAATCCAATTAGACTTTCTTGGATTTGTGCCTTTAAGACCAACTCAAAGGTATTCCACGTTCCCTCATTTTGAAGTTCTCATCCTCTTGTCAAGGATTGTGTCTTCATCCAGTTTTGAAAGATATTCTAGCGAGAAATTGTCTGTAGAAGGAATCTAAACATGTTATCCTTAATCATTAATCAAAGATGGCTCATATAATCTCAAATTATCAACATTGACAACTGCATACATTTGCATATAACGAGGCAAATCCAAACAGAAGGCATTGTTACCAATATTTTCAAGAATCTTGAAAGGGCCATATCTAATTGGTTTCAATTTTTTACCTTCTCCTTTAAGCCTCTCTTTGCTAATGTAAATCCAAACTTCATCTCCAAATTGGAAACTATGATCAACATGATGCTTGTCGTTTGTCTTGTACTTGGCTTGGCTCTTTTCCAACTGTTCTTGTACCATTTGATGCACCAACTGAATTTGTTCAATGAAATTATTTTCCCTATCAATGTCATATTGACCATCAATATAAATGTCTTTCCCAAAGATAAAATATAAAGGGGATTTGGGAAAATAACCAAAACATGCTTCAAATGGAGTTGTTTGAGTTGAAGAGTTCTTAGCTTGGTTGTAAGCATGTTGAATGTAGTGTAGGTGCTCATCCCAAAGCTTAGGATGCTTGTTGAAATAACCATGAAGAAGATGCACTACTATCCTATTAACCACTTTTGTTTGACCATTAGTTTGTGGATGAAAAGTTGTTCTCTTTTTCATCTTGGTGTCCATGAGTGCCCATAAAATTGACCAAACATTTCTAATAAATTGAGAATCGTGATTAGAAATAATGGATTTAGGAAACCCAAAATGTACCCAAACATGTTGAAAGAATATATGTGTCATATTCTCAGTTGTAACCTGCTTCTTACAAGGCATCAAGGTACACATTTTGCTGAAACGGTCAACCACAACATAAAGATAATCATGTTTTTTTTTAGACATAGGTAGACCTCCTACCACTACTACATATGGACGAATTATTCCACGAAAATTTTCCACGCTTCAACTAGTTTCATATTTTTTTTTTAAACAGGGCAGGATTTTCGTCGATATTGCCACGAAAATTCGTCGCAATATCGACAAAAATCTTTTTTAAATCTAGTCCGGATTTTCATCGCTATAGCGACTAACTTTCGTGGCAATAGCGACGCAAATTTTGCCTATCTCATTGGTCGGTGTTAATGGCTAGTTTACTATTTTATCTATATATACGTGACTTTAAGAGACTTTGCGACACAATTGCTATAGTTGCGACATTATTCTTGGCTTTTGTTTGAGCTATTTATTTTTTCCATCACCCACCGGTTGAACAAATCCAATTCTCGATCTACATAGCTCGGATTTTGAACTT
>JASDQU010683600.1:42417-53396 GCA_032191745.1 Picea mariana
TTCTTTTCAAAAATGCAGTATCATCATGAAAATTTTAAATGGAAAGTAAAGAGATAAGTAAATTTGAACTTTCAATTCAACCCTGACCCAAGGTGCCACTAGTAGGACCACACTCATATTAATAAGGATTTTTCTATTTTCTTTTAGTATCTCTTAAAAAATCCTTCACCTGAGAAAATTGGGTTTGCCCCCTTGTAAATATTTTTAGTTTGCGTTTTCTTTGTTTTATTTTTCTTTTTCGTTTGGATTTTGTTTTCCCTAATGATTATGTCTGAATCACCATTCATTTGTTGAAGGGAATCATAATTTTTATTCATTTGAAACAATTGATAAAAGTTCAAGCACATGGAAAGTAAGTGCTAAACTCAGATCAGCAGAAGTAAGTTTCTATCCGGTTATTGTTTCTAGTTTCTCATTAAAATCACAGGAGGAAACGATTATCCTTAACAAACTTCTAACACCATCCCTGTTTTAATGAGAACAAATCTGTTAGCATTGGAATTCACCTCTAGATTGTGGCAGAGGTAACCCCAAGGCCCATCAACCTGTATGTCATAGTGAATAATTTTAAGAGAGGTCTAATGGATGCAGACTTAGGATCATATCACTTTAACTTAGAAACACTGGGCTGATACGCGTATATAAATGAGGTCTTGATCTAACTTTAGTAAATAAGTTTGTATAGTGGTGAGCAGGTGGAAGAACATGAGGAAAACGTGAAGGTCTGTTATGGACATTCGGTCTTCTAGAAACCTTTGGAGGAAAAGCTTCAGACGCAAGATCCTCTTGGATTTGATAACTTCAAGAAACTGACAATGTTGTAACAACAAATGCAATCAAACCTACATTACATTATAGTCGCAACACTCGACTGGATCATCCATGGCCAAGCTCTCAGAATTAGAATCAAATAAATGAAGGGGAATCTGACTGCCATTAAACAAGAAGTCTCAAGTAACGATACATAATCAGAGAACTAGAGGCCTCATCAAAACTTTACAAATAGGGAGCCTAGCTCAACCATTGACAGTAACAAAATATGAGAATGAATCCTATATACTCATAGAAAAACCCCAGATATGTGCTCGAGATTTTGCATTGAAGGATTTACATATGTATGCTTCCTGGCAGACTGCGCATGCAGTATCTGGTCAGATGTGAACCTCATTCATATGCAATCATGCTTCAGAACGAACCTGTAGATGAGATGAATAACTGATAGTCCTTCCTTGGGCTTTCCATTTATGGAAGAAATGATGTTAAACCACCACCAACCAACCTTAATAACTGCTTCATCAGGATTAATAAGGCTTGAGTCAACTCTACACCTATAGGACATGGTGGCCTTAGCATTTTATCATCTAGGTTTGAGCCAGATGCTTGCGGGGAAGCCTGACAGTGGAATGTGGTTGTTGATGAAGTGATTGGTGTGCTCGGTATGGACTAGTTGAGAGGATATAGCCAGGTGGACAACCGTGGATGGGAAGAGGAGACTGAGGATAGCGTAGGGACCACACAAGTGGAGGTTGAGGTGTAATGGGACAGAGGTGATGTGGAGCGAGGTGGCACAGGTTGTGGGAGGTGATGAGGGGATAGGTGTCAGCGAGACGGTGAGTGGAGGATAGGTGTGAAGGAGAGAAAGTGATACAGGAGCAGCCAATTGTCGACCCGAGATAGGGTGCTATATGCACATGTGCATATCGGGGCTACGAAAAGCGGTTTGATTCTTTCCTACTTTTGGGCCTGATGTGTGTCTCTGACTGACACATCACATCTCCACAAAACCATGGTTTCTTCCCCGACCCGCCCTACAAATTTTATTGTTCACACATGTTGAGGCCTCGATATGATCAATGATCATCAATATGAGGTGCACAGATCTTAGGCACCCATAATTGCACGCGTCTTATCACTTGCGCCAAAATCTCACAACAATCATCCGACTTAGGATAGAAGCCAAAATGTGGGTATTTTTCCCGCTTTCTTCCACTCTTCTGCCAAAATGCCACTTCCTAGGAAAACACCCCCCTTTACAAATAAATGTGATAACATTAGGCTCCATAGGGGATGGCTTGCTCCCTGTGAGAAGCCGAGAACTTTTCTATAGTTTCGGTGCCTTACTGTTGGGTTGGAGTCTCCTACTAGAGAAAAAAATAAATAAAAACAAGATGGTATTTACAATGGCAAGACGCTGACTGCGGCCTCAAACAAAAAATGTTTCCAGGAAGCGCCCATTTATGGGGCCACCAAAAACTTTGTCACGATCCAAGTTCTGAAACCTATAAGTGTTGTTTGGAAATGCTTCAGAAATATTGAAGGGACCGATCCAAAGGGATTCAAATTTTCTATGTTTTCCTTTATCATGTCTGGGTGCATCCCATTTAAGTACTAAATCTCCCAGCTCGAAATCCGCTTTTCTTGACTTTCTATCAAAGGCTTGCTTGATATTTTGTTGATGTTCATGCACTTTGTCCAGTAGATACTCTCTAGTTTGCTAGACTTCTACCAGTTGATGAATTCTTTTGCTCATATCGTCAGGTTCTCCGTGGAAGTCTTGGAATAATTTCGCTACAGGTAGGGAAAGCTGAGAAGGAAAAAATGCTTCAGTCCTGTATCCAAGTCAGAAAGGAGAGATGCCCAGGGACCTCTTTGTTGTCACTTGATCATCCCACAAAACAAAATTGAGCTTTGAATCCCATGCTTTCTTGTTGTCCTCTAACACTCTTTTGATAATCTTTATAAGGCTCTTGTTAGATGACTCTGCTAATCCATTTCCTTGGGGGTAGTAGGGGGTAGAGTGGATTAATGAAATTCTGAAATACTCACAAAACTTGATCAATGGTTCATCCTTTAAGGATGCAACGTTATCAATGATGATTCTTTCTGGACAACCAAACCTTGCCATACTATCTTCAAGAAAACCAATGATCACTTTATGAGAAGCACGCCTTGTGGGAATAGCTTCTATCCACTTGGTGAAATAATATTTTGTAGTTAAGATCCACCTATGTTGACCACTTGAAGCAGGATGAATTTCCCCAATGAAGTTTAGGCCCCACTGCTGAAAGGGTCCTGAAGCTACCACAAGCTTCAATGGCAAAGACTTGAGATTTTGCTTACTAGATAATTTCTGACATTTGATGCAAGCTCTGACTTTTTCAAAAACATCGGTGAACAGAGTAGGATAGAAGTACCCATCTCTGAGAATTTTATAGGCTGTGGTCCTCCATAATTCATGTCCCCCACACAGGCTATCATGAAATTCAATCATAATTTGTTGGACCTCCTGTGGGTATAGACATATTAGAAGCACTCCTAGGGGGTCTTTCTAATACAAAACCTCATCAATAAGGCAATATATGATTTCTTTGAGCTTTAAATCTCTTGCCTTGCTTTTCCCCATTCCATCAGGAGGCCTCAACTCTTGCAAAAAAAATATAATGTCTTTGTACCAGGTAAATTTTTCCAATGGAGGGCTATCCCATGGATTTTTATCAGACAACTCATCTTGCTAACTTTCTGAGAAAGTGATGATGAATTTAACCCCCAAATATTTACAATTAGATTCAACCAACAACTTGGCTAAACCTTGGCCTTTAACTAGTTTGGTGGGTTTTATTTCGAGGTCAAATTCAAGGATTTTGGCAATCCACTTGCTCCTTCTTCCGTCTATGTTAGACTGGGTGAGAATGTCCTTCATAGAAGCTGAAGGAACGTATGCAATGATTTTTGAATGTAGAATATAGACTATGAAATATTTGAGAGCTTTCACCAGGGAATAGGCTTGCTTCTCCATGATTTCATATTTTACCTCTGCACCCCTCAGTGCTTTGTTGAAAAAGGAAATAGGTTGCTCCATCCCTTTTGCATTTTTCTACAACAAAATAGTTGCCACTGTATCAACAGAAGCAAAAGAGAAAATCCAAAAATCCTTGGAATAATTAGGATTGATAAGCATAGGTTCCTCAGTCAGGGCCTTCTTGATCTAGCTGAAGGATTCTATGGACTCAACAATCCAGTTTACTTCATTCCCCTTTCTGACCATGGTTGTGATATGCTTCACCAATTCAACAAAATTTGAAACAAACCTTCTCAAAAATTTAATTTTTCCCAGGAAGAACTGAACTTCCTTCTTGGATCTAGGAAATGACAAGGTTTGAATAGCTTCTATGATGTTTGAATCAATTATGACCCCCTCAGTTGATACAATGTTCCCTAACAACTTTCCCTCCTTCATAGCAAACAATGATTTCTTAGGATTCAGGGAAAGACCAAACCTTCTGCATTTCGAGAAGACTTTCCTCAGATGACAACAATGTTCTTTATCAGATCTGAAAAATACGGTTATGTCATCCAGATAGATGACCACAAATTTATCCTTCTCCCCAATGAAGGTGATGTCCATTGCACTTTGAAAGGTTTCTCCTGTGTTCATTAATCCAAAGGGAATTTTAGCATACATGAATGTTCCCCAAGAAGTGGTGACGGTTGTATTTTCTCTGTCTTCAGGAAGGACAGAGATCCGATTGTAGCCAAAAAATCCATCAATCGTGGAAATCATAGATGCACCAGATACCCTCTGCAATATGTGTTCCATCTTTGGCAGGGGGTAATTGTCCTTCTTTGAGCTCTTGTTCAGGTTTCTGAAATTGACACAGAGTCTGATTTCTCCACTCTTCTTCCTCACTAGTACCAGGTTGGCCACCCACTCAGAATATCTCAAAGGGAGAATAATCTGAGCATTCAAAAGCTTCTTCACCTCCCTTTCCATAATAGCTAGTAACATAGGATTTATCTGTCTCAACTTCTACCTAAATGGTTTGGCTTCTTCCTTCAGTGGGATCTTGTGTTCAATGACATTGGTGTCATATGTTCTGAGGTCTTCATAGGTCCAAGAAAACACATCAGCAAATTATTTTAATAGCTTAGTATACTCGACCCTCTTCTCTCTTGATAGACTTCTTGACAATTTGAAAAATTTTGGATCCTTCTCCGTGCCAATATTGCACTTAGCCACATCAACATCATCATTTGAGATTTTACCCTTTACTGCCACATTGTCTCTGTCAAATAATATTTCTAAAGGGAATAGTCCCTTGGGGATGTGATTGCTGGGTAACTGGAAAATGTGATGATCAAAAATTTTACTCAACAATCCATTAGCATGAGGACTATTTGTAGAATCCTGGTCTTGATCAATATGCAATGTTGAAAACTCCTCAACAGTTTCTAGAAATCTTTTGATTTCAAGATCGTCCTCAAACACTTTCCAATGCTTGACATTGTCAGGTATAGAGGGTCTATATTTTACTTCTACGTCATACCTGAGCTTAGGTGGCAGGGGGATTCTGAAATTACTTGCTGAGGTAGCCAAAGAATCTGCCACTGTATTTTCCTCTCTCGGGATGAATGAAATGTTGAAGGCCAAGAAAAAACTGTCAATCAGGTCCCACACTTTGTTTCTATAGGTTCTAATGCTGGGATTCTTAGCTTGATACAGATTTCTTATTTGATTAACAATCAATTCTACATCTCCAAACATAGATATTTCCTTGATCCCCATGTCTTTTGCAACCCTTAAGCCCAAAACAAGAGATTCATATTCTGCCACATTATTTGTAGCTTAAAATTCCATTTTGTATGACAGAGATATAATTTCTTGAGAGGGTGAAACAAAGACCACTCCAGCACCAACATCCTCCTTAGAGGAGGCTCCATCAAAGAGCATTTTCCAAACAAAAGTGATCAGAGGAGAGTCTTCACAGAGAGTAAGGGACTACTTTCTGATCTCAAGAGGAGGTTCATAGGCATCAGTAAGATGTAATAAGATGGATCCCAAATCAGTATCAAGGTCAAAGATAGGATGATTAGTGGGGTCTGCCTCATCACTAATAATGTAGGTCAACTGAGCTTCTTTGTACAATATTCTATGCTCCCCTCCAAAGACTGGAATGGTCGCATATGCGAGGTCCATTTGCAATGTTCCCCCAAGTATTTTTATCCAATATCTTGACAATAGCATGCCAAACTTGGGAGGAATACTAGCCACCATGATATCCATGACCACACTTTTCATGGACAACTGGAATAAGGTCAGAACCAGGTATTTTATGACCCCAAGACACTGTACCTTTCTTGAATCGAAAGAATACAAGTCATGATAAGATTTTGTGATTTCTAGTCCTAGCTCATCCATGATATTTTTGGGCATGATATTATGAGATTCCCCTGAGTCCATCAGACAATTATCCAGTACCTTGTCATGTATGTTCAATGAGGTTTATAAGGGAGGGGATGAATCATCTCTATCTTCTACCGTAGGACCTAAAATGACTGTTGGTTTTTCATCTTGGAGATTTACTGAGTCTATGGAACAAGATGAATGCTCGGGTTGCAACAGTTTAGAGAGGGACCTTTTAAAATCCTTGTGCTTGACTAGCTCTGAAAGGGGTACAAGGATTCTAATTTTTTGAATTTCATGCTCAAATATAAAGGAGGAAGGGGGCTTCATAATTTCTCTCACTTTTGGGACAGGGCCTTTATCTATTGGCGAGGGATTCTGAGTTTTCTATTCTTTGTTGTTGTTTGTTGCATCTTTGGTAGGTTTATCTACTCTAGAAGGCTGATCAGGGATGTCAGACTTCTCTTCTTTCTTCTTTGACCTGAGGTTATATTTATTAGGATTACTATTGGTTTTTTCCCCTTTACTCAACTCATTTATTTGGTTGTCTAAGAGAGACTCCTTGATAGCAGGCCAAACCTTCAGCCTACCCATACCTGAGGATATCTCTAAATCTCTAGTGTGCTCCTTACTATGTAACACACTTTGACAAGTTCATATATCCCTTACTAACGTTTAGAACCCATGTTTTTTTCTATCTCAACTCTAACCTTAGTTTTCTAGTCAAGGTTGTTCCTACCATCAAATCTATTTCTCTTAGTTCCAAACTATATGCATTCTCATATGAGATTTCAATAATGACCATAGGTTATAGGTATCTCAGCTTGTCTTCATTTTAAAAAAAAGAAATGTTTACCACTAATCGATCCACTACCATAGGACCCAAGCCTATGACCAGGCTCTATCTCAACATTAAAAAGTGTTTAATCCCACATCTCCTCGATGCTCCCTTGTTTACTCCACATGATTGACGCATGTGCACCAAGGCCTATCGTACTCGTTGAAATGTGCTAAGATCTACACCTATGCTCTGACTGTGCACCACGACCACCATGTCAATCCGTTGACCATCCACATCGATTCTACTCCTTATTATTTCCCTTTTTCAACCGTTCGATCAACCCTATACACACAACTACCATCCATTTGATTTATACTATCTCTGTGCAAAACCTCTCCGTTTCTATGTCTCTTGAACAGTGAAAACATGAGATTTCTTCAACTCTTCTGCGCAAATATCCTAAAATCGACAATTATCTCGACCCTCTAATTTTTTTGGCTCTACAATACGCCTATATGTCGATGAATGCACTTTGTCAACTCTGCAATTTACAAGAAAACTCCAACTCTTAACATCCTTGCAAGTTCGATTACAAAATGCAATTCAAGCTATTGATTTTTGAATTCATCCTCTAGAAAGACCTCAACCACTCAATCTATTGACACAAACATATGACTGTATATCGACTATTTCACATTGTTTAACCCTGAATTTGATAATGATACTTGGGTTATAATATAATTATAATTCTGCTCTTCAATTCCAAGAATCTAAATGAAAATACAAGGTTGTATCAGATGAAATCAAAGGTTCTCTGGTATATTACCTCATTCCTCTACTATTCAGTATGAAATACTAAACCCTCGCACATTCATCACAATAACTTGTAGCTCGATTAAACTAGAGACCTGACTCTACTATGCAATAGTCAATAATATGTAAATGAATGACATAGTCTCAATCTCAGTGAAAGAATCATATCACCATAGATACCATCTCAGTTACTTACAGGAAAAACACTGATAAATACAAAAAGCACCATCTATTTATTGCAAATTTCTTTGTAGGAAACCCTCGAATTTCCAACACAGTTTTCATTTTTTTTTTCATCTGTAGTACAGAGTGCCCCACGCACCTCTCTGTCTCTCTCCCACTAACTTCCCCTCGAAATTACTATTCACTACCATCCCTAACAACTAACAACCCTCCTTCATAAATGGAGGAATCTACTAAATTTAGAAAACTAATGACTAAAATGTTGCAACCAACTAACCTAGGTGGCTCAGTCTCCTCGCAGGGAGCTTTAAACTGCCATATATTCCTACTTTAACTCAAAAATTGACAAACAAGAAAAATTGACAATAATTAGCCAATAACACTTTAAAATAAAGTTCCCAAATTATTTGGACTGCTAGTCCTCTTCCAAAGCCACAACATGTGACCAACCTATCACATTGTTGGCCCTGCCTTTGATGCTCCTGCATCAGACTCCCAAGGTAAGAAAATTATGACCTCCAGGTCATATGCTTCCAATGCCTAAATCATCCGGTTTCCAAACCTTGTACTACAACTCTCCATTGCCTTTACTTCCATCACATTTCAATTTTAGTCTCAACTTAGCAGGATTCCTGTTAGGGTCCTAACCTACACATAGGTAGAACAATATATTCAGATGTAATAAAGGTCAATATTAATAATTCCTTTCAATAAAATAGAATAAGGGGGATGTAAGAAGACCTAATAGAAGCTTCCTCTTCTAGAAGGATCTTCCTCTAAATGCTTCTTTTTAGTATAAATAATATTCGAGGGTATGAGAACCCTAGCTTGGATATTATTGTAATAGAGTTCTGTTCAACTGGAGGTTTCCCCTCAAAGAGGCCTGTGAACATTGCTTTCAGATTCAAAGTGCTATTTTTGTTGTTATTCTTATATCATTTCAGTGTTATTGTGGTGAATGTTTTGGTTATATTGTTGTTATTCTACCATTACTAGCATTTTATTTTTGTTCTGCATACATTTTATATCTGGTATATTACACTTCCACACCCTATGTTTCAATCTTCTATTGCATTTACCCAACACTTCTTTTTTCAGCTAATGAATTAAAACAATTCACCTCTTCCTTCTTCATGCTACACATTCTCCTGGAATGCCTTGGCATAACTATCAAAAACTCATCAATTTTATTATCCCACTTCACACTTTCACTTTTAAGCTGTTGAATTCTTGTCTCTACCATTCCTTCATCCTTAATGTCCTTAAGGACATCTCCTTCTGTAACATTTACTTGTTGTCCCTGAACTTCAAATTCACTCCCATACTTAAGTTCCTCCAGCAAATATTTCAACAATTTGACTTTCCTATGATAAATTCCACATTTTGTTTCATCATAGAAATTATAGCATTATGTTTTCATTCTATTTCCCCCTTCTATCTCACTCAACATTTCAGAATTCAACTTACATTCCATAATTTCAATTTTCTTGTTGCCTTACAAGACAATTTCTTGTTCATCATACTGTAAACATAACATAAGTTCTTATGTTAAGCCCTAATATTGGCTCATTACCCCTTAATTGGGGCATATTATATTAGTAATGTTATTATATTTATGTCGGCTTTAGGCCATTAGTTGTAATCATACCTCCTAGTCTCCTATATATACCAAGGAGACATTTTCATTTTGAATCATCTTGTACTTGAACATTTAAGTAGGGTAAAAGGAGGTTGCCCCCTCGAAGAGGCTTACTATCTGAAATTATCTCTTTTTCAAGGCATTGAGTACTTTTTCTAAGGTTTTTCTATGCTATATTGATATTTGGTTCTTAAGGTATCAGAGCTCAAGGTCTTGGGGTTTCACTGCTACATCTGAGACACTGTCGAATTTTCGCTATAACTTTTTTTTCTACAACGTTTCAGAAGGCACAACTTGGAGGATATTTAGTAGATGGATCAAGGTACGTTGGGGTGAAAATTCAGCTCCTGAGGCCTTATACTTTCAGATATACAGCCTGTACAAGATAGGGTTATGGAATCATCCTAAAATGAGTCATTGCGGAATTTTCGCTATAAAACATTTTTTGTAACCTTTCAGACCTTGAACTCTGGAGGCCATTTATAGAAATTAGTAAGGTGTTTGTGGTAAAAATTTTAGCTTCTGGGTCATCTTAAATTTGTAGATACACCTTGTGTAAGATAGGGTAGATGACTAGTCCTATTGACTAGTCTCAAGAAGGTGTTCCAGGTAAAACAATCATAACTTCTTGCTAGAGTATCCAAATTGAGTGGGACTAGCTTTATTGGATCGTGGACAGTCTGTAGTATTTTGGGTGCAAGCTTCAGAATTTTATATCAATTATTTTGTGTAGGGCATGCTATACAAGTGAGATCTCCTAGAAAGGCCAAAAATCGGCAAGTTGTGAGGAAGTTACCATAAATTACACTTGGAACATCCAATTTTGATCAGACCCATGGCATTGCAGAGAAGAAATATCAGAGAACTACCTAAAAGAAAGTTTCATACCTAGAAGGGCCGAAACTTGGGAGATAGAACAGAATAAATATTGTCTAGCAGAACCGCTTCAAAATCAAGATTCAAAAGTGATACTTGGCCAACATGCCACCAAAAAAGGGACCTTCTACACCAAATAAGCCTCCAGAAAATCCTAATTGGACACTTGATAAAGGTGAAGAAATGCGTAGGGACATAAATGAAATACAAAATAAGATGGATTCAATGGAATCTAAGTTGGATACTAAGATGGATTCAATGGAAGCTAAGTTGATGGATTCAATAGAAGCTAAGTTGGATACTAAGATGGATGGATTAAAAGGGGAGATCGTGGAAGTATTGAAAAATTTCGTAACAGAGAAGACACCCAAAAGTGAAAATGCATCCCATGAAATTCATGATGAGGACACAAGGAAGGTGAATCAAGAATGGAGAAACTCCAACTTTGGTTTGAAGACCAACCACATTCCTAAGATTGATATGAGGAAGTTTGATGGCAAGGACCC
>JASDQU010683601.1:0-13515 GCA_032191745.1 Picea mariana
AGCATTCCGTGGTTTTCTCTCGATTTGGGTTTCCACATAAAACACTGGTGTACTATGTATGTGTGCGATTGTTTATTTCTTACAGCTCATTATTGGATAATAATTCTACATTGATATAACATTTGAAGAAAAAGGATTATAATTACGCTATTACTGATTCACCCCCCCTCTCAGTAATCCAACACTAGCAGGGGAGTGTAACCGACTGAAGAGAAACTTTAGGAAGATGATGATTCAGGGGAAATAATTGGTTAATGTTTACAAATAGAACCTCAGCCTGAGAGAAGAAAACAGAAATCTAGCTGAAGACTTATATTTGGCCAAGAATATGTTTAGCAAGAAGAATTTGGTTATCTTCTTAAAAAAACTACTTCTTCTAGTTTTCCCAAGCATGGTGATTGATTCAGAGATTGTTTCAAGGTTTTGTATGGATACTGACCTATCATGAACTAAGATATTTTGTAGTCTAATGAAAGTATGGAAATTACTTTAAAGAAACATGTATGGGTATGGTTATTGAGATGAAGTATGAGTAGTCTTAATAAGGATAAGAAATGGCAGTAATATGTGTTTTTACGAGTCAAGCTCTCAACTTTAAAAATAAATTTTCAATAAATTTTGAAGTTTTTTGACAAAACTGGCATCTACAGAAGTTTGTAGCGTAGACTACGTTTTCTCCATGTAGTGCACTACCAATTCATTAACCTTCTGTGTGTAAGAGTTTTCGTCAAAGTTGATCTGATTTTCAATGTTCAATGGATGAGTGATTTCTCTAGGTGTAAGATAAATGTAGTGAAGGACTTCTACAATGACGAGGTCGCTCAAGTGGAGCTAAATTTTTGGAAGTCAGATGAGATACATATCCCTTAGAAATAGGATCTCATCCTACCTTTTTGCATCAGTTTCGATTCGATCCAATATATTTCATTCAGATCCAACTTTTGAGGATCTTAGTCCAATTTGTAAAACCTATTTAAGTCCAATGAGGCATCTTTGTAAAGGGTTTGAGATTGAAGACTTTTATACACTTTTTGTTGTAAATACCTTGAAATATATTTTGGAATGATAAGCTTCTTTCATTGATATTGTTCAGACCTCTATTCATCTTTCTTATTCAACACTTGTGAGTTGAATGTTATGTTCATTTCCTGGTTTAATTAATGATTGATGATTGTTATATTATCTCTACATTAGTAAACTAAGATCACAAATCTTCTGATGGTTATATTCAACCTTTCACATGTGTTTTCAATATATGTGATTTTGTTGACATAGTTAGCATTCTCCATCCACCTGTATTTTGAAAATCCTCTGATCAATAGATTTTGAAGGCCTTATTCTGTCCAGATATATTCAAAATTATCTTGAGTGAAGGAGTGAGTGTGTGAGTTATTCATCTTTGATCCAGTTTTCAATACATCATTAATCATTGTGATTAAGTTACCAGGCTCTCTTGATCTACAACCTAAAGAGACTCCTAGAGAGATAACAAATTGGCGTCGTTGCCGAGGAAAGGATTGTGAAGCAAGATTACCTAGGAGATGAAATAGTCCCAACTTTGATGATAGACAAAGGTTGGGAGTCATTAGTTTGGTTGTAATATTCTATATGGTGACTCCATTGGTACATTATGACTCCTAATAAGGAACATACTCGAGCAAATCCTCAACAAACACTAACTGATCCAGTATATAATCCTGAGAGGATCATCAAAGAAGGAAAAACATTACAGAAGGGATCTTCAATTTCAGGTATCTCTAGAAATTGCTCTCTGTATTTTCCAGAAAATCCACTAATTAAACCAACATCTGTTGAAGCTATAAGCCCAAAGGTTGATAGTGAAAAAGTAGTTCCAAAAGTTCAAGGATCTTCTGATCTTACTCAAGAAGATAGTTCACCATTTTTTGAAGAAGACATTTTCCCATCCTCCATAACATCTTCTCAATCTGAAACTGAACCAAATTCAGCCTACATTCATACAAATCTTCCTGCAATTGAGCTTGTCTTACATGAATTGTCTATAAAAGGAGAAGAAAACCTTGCCAAGTTATTGTTTGAATTTTACAGAGCTTCTTATTTCCCTTCTTCCACTGCAAGTCCATAAACACTTTCTTCTCTCATTACCTCACCTTCATATTCTATATCATCGTCATCTCAATCCCTAGTGATCCAAACTTCCAGTACATCTACATCTACTATTATCATGGTAGCAACACCTCAAAATATCACTAATATGGAAAGAATCATAGCTGCTAGATATTCCCCATTAGTATTTCCAAATCCTCTAAATGTAATGCCTACTGGAGACTATCAAAATTATATGCCAAAATTTTCAGGGATATAAGAGGTCACAACTGAAGAGCATATTGAATTATTTTATAGTTATGCTGATAAATTAAATATCACATAGGAGGATGTATGGATGAGAGTGTTTGTGCAAAGCTTAGATGGAGAGGCCAAGAGATGGTTTAGAGAATTAACCCCAAGATTCATAACAGGTATTGAAGTTTTTGAAGATACTTTCATAAAACAATGGGGGGATAAGAAGGATTTTATTTACTAGATTACATAGTTTTGGAACTTGAGAATGGAAAGTGGCCAATCTGTGTCAGACTTTACCAAGAAATTTAACTGGATGTATAGCAAGATCCCAACTAAAATCAAACCTACTGCTACCTCTTCAAAATTCACATATGCTAATGCTTTTGATTCTGAATTTTATTTGTTGTTAAGAGAAAGGAGGTCTATTACATTGGCTGATATGCATGATACAACACTTGAATTGGAATCTAACATCCTTGCTCTAGAGAATTTGAAAGGTAGAGAAGATAGGAGAAAACAAAAAGGAGAAGCCTCATCATCAAGTGTTGATCCTAACATTGAAAAGATGGCTAAGATGATTGAATATTTGACTTATGAATTGTCCAAGATGAAGATTGAAAAAAAGAATTTTGTAAAAGGTAGAGATCATAATTCTTTTATTGCTCTAAATCCAAATCCCTATAGAAGAAATAATGAGAAACGTCATATTTTACAAAGGAATAGAAATGCTAATGAGGATCAGAATATCAAAGCCCCTTTTAAGAAAACAATAATGGAGGAAGATCAGCCAGAAGAAGATCATGAGATTCATTGTTTGGGATATAAAGGTGATGCATCTTTCTTGACACAATATACTTATGAACAAGCTTTGATTATTTAGCAAGCTAATCAAGACTCAAACTATGGATCTATTTGTCAAGATGATGATCAGAATAGGTATAATCTGAGATCTAAACATAGTAATAACAAGTAATATGAGAAAGCTCCTCCCAATAAAGTTGTTTCCCCTGCAAAAAAAAAACCAAGAAAATATTAATCTCAAACAAAGAATCAAGTACTTATTAAAGATATTTTACAAGAGGTAAGAAACCCTGACAAAGTTCCTTTCTCATTTAGCTTTGAATTAGAAATTCAGAAGGTTAAAATCCCCATACTACTCATGGAATTAATGAAGAATGATACCTTCAAACAAACCATCCTCAAAGAAATTGAGCCTAAAACCATGCCAACTATTGTTGATGTTGTAAACCTCCAAGATGAAAAGCCTACTATTTTCCTTAGTCCAATGGTTGAAGACTGTGAGGAAACCTCTCCACCTTTCTATGTCTCCTAGAACATCCATGACAAAATTCTACATAATTGCCTTCTATACACATGAGCTTCTCATAACCTCATGCCAAAAGAAATTATGGATGAGTTGGGTTTAGATATTACCAAGTCTTATCATGATTTATTTTCATTTGACTCTAGGAAGGTTAAGTGCCTTGGCTTCATAAAATATTTAGCAATTTCTTTATCCCTGTTACCCATGAGGATCATGGTAATGGACATTGTGGTGGTTGATGTACCACCAAAATTTGGTATTCTCTTATCTAGAGCATGGATAAAGAGGCTAGGGGGCACCTTGCAAAATGATCTTTCTTATGCAACTGTCCCAGTTTTTGGAGGGGAAGAAAGGAGATTGTATAGGGAAGCTCAATTAGCCTATATTATCAGTGATGATAAGGAGCCTACTAATCATCCCATATAATCAGTTGAAACAAGTTTGGGGTCTTGTATACTTCAGATTGATGATTATCAGTCATCATCTTTGCAGCTCAGAAATCCTATTTTCCAATCTTCAAAAGTGGAAAGCACTCCTATATGGAGTATGTTCTTTGATGGCACTTGTTCAAGAGAGTCTGCAGGAGCAGGTGGTGTTTTTGTTTCAACTTCCAAGGAAACAATTCATTTGTCCTTCAAGTTGGATTTCAAGGTGACAAAGAACATAGAAGAATATGAAGCCTTGGTATTGGTCTTGAACGTTGCTAAGGATATGAATATTCAAGGGCTGAAATTATATGGAGATGTTGATCTGATAATCCAACAAATCAAGAACAATTTCCAGGCTAAACATGTCAGGCTTAAGGCATACAGAGATGAGGTATGGAATCTCATTGATTCTTTTCTAGCATTCAATATTTCATATATCCATAGAGCCATGAATCAACTTGTTGATTCATTAGATGTTTCAGCTAGTACCTTCAATCTACCTTTGCCAACAAAGCTTAATTATGAAATCCAAGTGAAATATAGACCTTCCTTGTTAGACAATGTAAAATTTTGGAAATTGTTTGATGATGATGAGGAATTGGTTAGATTTTTGGAAGTTATAGATGAGTTTGCAGCCCTCCATATAGATCATGAAAATGAAAATGTTGAAAAGGTAAAAAATCTCAAGTTAAAAAAAAAAATTGGACGCCATGATATTATTCAACTTACAAATAATCAAATCCCAAGAGGATTAGTACCACTTGAGAATATTTTTGACCAGAACGATGTTCCTTTGAAGCCTAATAATAAAGAGGAAGACCCTTTTTTCTTTCAGTACAACTTAGGATATGAACAATGCCCAAAAACCATAAATGTGTCCACACAGTTGACTGCAGAACAAAGAGCTGAATATGGAAACCTGATGAAGGAATTTTCAGACATTTTTGCATGGGAGTACAGTGACTTAAAAACCTATGACACTTAAGTGATTGAGCATAAAATCTCTCTGAAGAAAGAATCCACTCCATTCAAGCAAAAACTGTTATCTATCATCCCTCTTCTTCTACCCATAATGGAAAAGGAAATTAAAAAATTATTGAATGGTCAAATTATCATTCCACTAAGATATTCTAATTGGGTTGCTAATTTAGTTCCTGTTAGAAAGAAGAATGGGTATATTAGGTTGTGTGTTGACTTTAGGAAATTGAATAAGTGCTCTAAGAAAGACAACTACCCTTTGCCGAAGATGAAGCATATCTTGCAAAGAGTGTCTGAAGCTAGTGTCATGTCTTTTATTGATGGGTTCTCAAGCTATAACCAAATCTCAGTACACCCAAATGACACAGAAAATACAACATTCACAACTCCTTGGGGTACTTTCATGTATGCCAATATTCCCTTTGGGCTTATGAATGTTGGGACCACCTTTCAAAGGGCTATGGACATTGCCTTTGTAGGTGAGAAGGATAAGTTTGTTTTGTTATATTTGGATGATCTAACAATGTTTTCTCATAGTCATAAAGAGTATTTGCAACATTTGAGGAAGACATTATTGAAGTGCAGAAGGTATGGGATTTCAATCAATCCAAAGAAGTCTCAGTTTGCATTGAAAGAAGGTAAGATTCTGGGGCACATAGTGACTACTGAAGGAGTAAAGATTGACCCTGCAAGAGTAGAAGCTATTCAGAAGATATCAATTCCTAGATCTAAGAAAGATATCCAATCATTTCTTGGAAAAATTAACTTCATTAGGAGATTTATTCCCAATTTTTCAGAATTGATTAAACACATCACTGGCATGAAAAGGAAAGATTCAAAAGTTAAATGGCATGATGCAGCAAGGGATTATTTTGAAGCTATCAAGAAATCTCTTATGTCAACTCCTACTTTGATCAACCCTGACTATTGTAAATATTTCTATATCTTTTCTTTTGCATCTAATGACACCATTGCAACAATATTACTTCAGAGAAATGATCAAGGGAAGGAACAACCAATAGCATTCTTTAGCAAGACATTAAGAGATGCTGAGGTAAAGTATGATCCTATTGAAAAACAAGCTTATGCTTTGATCAAGTCACTTAAAGCTTTTAGAATCTATATTTTTCATGCCAAAGTTATAGCTTATGTACCATCTAGTTTAGTCAGAGATGTACTTATCCAACCAGATATAGATGGTAAAAGAGAAAAGAGGATTCCTAAACTCATTGAGTTTGACATTGATATTAATCTAACTAAATCGATAAAGGGTCAGGGTTTGGCAAAGCTTCTTGCTGAAGAAAGTTGTGAGGTATTGGGTATTAATTTTTTCATCATAAATGCAAAGGATGCACAATATGAATTTTTTGTTGAAAGATATAGTCATTATCAACCAGTTTTAGCACACTTGTCTTCTTGTGAATAGTACAATGGTATAATACATTTTTTGTAGAACCTTGCAACCCCTCCAGAGATGAATCAAACATAGGCGAGAGCATTAAAACTCAAGGAAATCATGTTATGTATAAATGAAAATATTCTCTATTGGAAAGACCCTTATAGGATGTTGTTGAGGTGCCTTGACAAAGAAGAATCAGTTCAGTTTATGCACCGGTTTCATAGTAGCAATTATGGTGGCCATCACTACTAGAAAACTACATCCCACGAGATTTTGAGGGTTGGTTACTATTGGCCATGTTTATTTTCAGATGTTTTCTCTTATGTAAATACATGTGACAACTACCAAAGGTTCACTGGAAAACAACAACTGAAATCTCTTCCATTGAAGCCCATTGTAGTCACTAGAACCTTCCAACAATGGGGGTTGGACTTCATTGGAGAGATACATCCATCTTCAAGTGGCCAGCATAGGTGGATTCTAGTATAAACTGACTAATTTACAAAATGTATTGAGGCTATTCCCACCAGGAATGCCACTCATTTTGTAATCATCAATTTATTGAATGATCATATTTTTTCTATATTTGGCTGCCCCAAAAGACTTGTTACTGATAATGCATCTTCTTTCAAAGATGATGTTTTGGTGAATTTATGTGAAGACATGGGTATTTGAATACCTTGTTCACTCAACTTCCTACTATCCTCAAGGCAATGGCCTTGCTAAATCATCAAACAAGAGCCTAGTGAGGATTATTAGAAAGCTTCTTGAAGAAAATCAAAGGAAGTGGGATTCTAAGTTAAAATTTACACTATGGGCCAATAGAGTGACAAATAAGAATTCCATTGGCACTTCTCCATTCAAGCTAGTGTATGGAACTGAAGCCATTTTTCCTATCCAACTTGCACTGCCTGTTGCAAAAAAAATTCAAGAAGAAGAAGGGGAACCAAATGATTTGGTTATAAGGATTATTCATCTAGTTGAGCTTCAATAGGTAAGGGAGAAGTTACTTGAGATGAAAGAGTTACATCAGAAAAAGATGAAAGAGATTTTTGACAAGAAGGCCAAAGAAGATGTTTTCCAAACAGGGGATCTTGTTTTGAAGTGAGATGCTTACAGAAAGGATAAGGGAAGCATGGGGAATTTGACACTTTGTGGATTGGTCCTTTCATTATCTCTCAAGTGCTACAAAAAAATACTTTCCTCTTACAGAATATGGAAGGTAATGAAGTATTTGGTTGCCCAGTCAATGGGCATTTTCTCAAAACCTATTTCTATTAAGGCTTTTTAATCCTTCTCCATTGTAAATATCATTTCTTTTTCAGTTTAAGTTTCATAATAACTCCATGCCCAATGGAACAAGAATTTCACTTATTTTTGTAAGTTTTGTAGGTGATAGGAAAGGGAATTGTTCATACGAGTTCTTGGAACCTCACAGGGAGGCTTCCATCCCCAATTAGAGCCAGAAGTTATCTCCCAATAAAAAATCATTTTTATTTATGTCTTAGGTGATTAATTGAGTTTTTAGTCTCTTGAGTCATTCAATAAAGTGTGTCCTTCATTGAGTCTAGTCATCAAGTCTGATTCATGTCAAATGAGGTTGATAGATGACTAAGTGGTCATCAAGGTCATTTTCCTAGGTTTATATGGTCAAAAGACAAGTCATTTGTTTCCTAAAAGTGAGTCATGGATCATATAAAGTCGGTTTTAGTCCATAATAAGCCATCATTCTGATTTCAAGTCATGATTTGACCTTATGTCTATCATTACTCTTCATAATGATGAGTTTGTAGTGCACTTGGGTACTTTTGTACTTAAAGCGTTACCAACTCATTGATTGTTGTTAGCTCAACTCATCATTTCTACACATGGCGCGCTACCAACTCGGGGGGAAAACTATGTTTTAAATTTTGAAATATTTCAAGGTAAAAGAATATATCAAGAAGGTTTTTAAAAGTTCTTATACCATTATGAAAGCGTTGCAGCCCTTTCTACAGCTGCAACTTTCCATCAAAGGAATTATCAAGGTTTTCTCAAACAAAGAAAGTTATTTGTAGAGTTTGCTTATAATTCTCTTTGTGCAGAAGTGTTCATAGTAGGTGCTCATACATACGATGGCTCCAAGGAAAGACCCCATCCCCAAGAAGAGGTCAGGATCTATGGTTATATTCGAGCCCACTTAGACCACTCTGATCGAGAAAAATACTAATCATGTGGACTCCTTAAAACGCATGGGATGTTGGAGGTTCTGTGATAAACTCAAAGGACATCACCTAGAGGTTTCAACAGATTTTGTGCAAAATTAAAAAAATGGCAAGACAAAGGTTGGACCCTTCGAAGTTAATTTGATAGTGGATTTAATTGTAGAGGTGACTGAAATCCCTAGGATAGGGGAATTATGGTTCAAGGCAAGAAAACTATAAAAGGGGGACTGGTGTCAAGATATGCTCAAGCCTGAGAATAAGGGAGCTAATTTGGTGAAGGATTTGACAAGGAAGTGGCTGATAGAGGAATATGATAAATTGCTCTTCATCATTCATAGATTCTTTACCTGTGAAGGAAGATACAACTGGGTTTTGCAATACCATTTCAATCTTCTTCTCCATTTCACTGGTAAGAAGGAAATAGACTTACCTTATTTCCTTTTCATGATCTTGCAAAGGATGATTTCATTTGCACAACAAAAACCTGATAAGATTCAAAAGTCCATTTTCCACCATGCCTTAATAAAGCTCATAGTCATTGAAAAGTTGAAGAAGGAAGGGAAGGATTGGCCCACTTTCATGTTTGTATCAAATTACCAAATTGTCTTTCTTCCTTCTCCTTCAAAACTAAAAACCCCTAAGAAGAAGATTGCAACACCTCCCACTGCTCCCTCTGCCCCATCATTTGAAATAACACAGTCTTATGCCCCTTCTGACCCTTCTTCTCCCTCAATTGAAGTAGCACAAACTTTTTCTCCCACTGTTCCCTCTGAATTTGAAACACCACAGTCCCCTCAAGAACCTTTACCTATCCAAGTCTACAAAATATATAAGAGGAAAGGAAAGGCTAAATAAGTAGTTATTGAATAACAAATAAAGCCTCCTGTGGAGCTCCCTCCCATGGAGATTAAAGATAATATTCATACTATACAAGTTATAATTGATACACCATCGCTCAGAAGGTCATCCAGGAGAAATCTTGTATTAGCAGAGGATTCTCATCCAAGCATTGATGTTGTAAAACCTAGAGCTAGGTTATCAAGATTTAAATTCTAGGCGGGATGGTATCCTAACCTACGTGAGAGCTTGGTGCCCATGGAGGTTTGTGGTTCGAACCTCATGAAATCCAACAAAATTTTCATAAACCATTAACAAACCGATGGGTTCCACGTGGTAGCGCAAGTCTGGGCCACGTGGCACCTCACCATTCACCGAAACTATTGCCAAGTGTCAAAGAACGATTGGTCCAAATCTACCACATGGGTCTGCCACATCATATTTCTTATTAGCATGGTCTACCATGTGTCATACCTACCACGTAAGATGTACAGGCATGCCATGTGTCACCCTTACAGTGGTGACACATTTCACCCCCAGATTGGTCCACCTGCCATGTCCACATCAACATCTGTATGCCTATTCACCCTACCACATCAGTGTCAATTACTCCTGCCACATTAGTTGTACGACCTGTATAGTCAGCTACCACGTGGCACTGTATAGATTGTATAGTCATCATTTTTCACTTGTTTGTCCAAATGAAAATATCTCCATATATGGAGCATACGACGTTTGTTTGAGCCCGTTCAAGTTGTGTTTGGTTCATATTGATGATGCCTACGTACACGTCCGTTTTGAATCCATTCTGGGAAATTTGATTTTTAGGCCTTTCTGTGCCCCATCAAGCTCCTGGATCTGATTTTGGATCACACCTACCCAGTAAAGGACCTTTTGGTCCCCAAAAGGTTACTGACCAGTCATCAATCTCGGGATAGGCCACCCAACTTGTTCTCTGTTTTTGAAATCTGTCCTATGCATCAGTCTCACCAAGATCAATTGTAACGCAATCATGACAATTGACAGCATATTGTTATCCATTTGTACCTTGTCACATCTTATTGAAGCCACTATCATCCATGTAGACAACATTACTAATGATAACATCAAAAATATGACTGCAAATGAGCTGATATGTTTGTAATATTTTCACGACATTAGCCTATCTTGAAGCAAACTGTGATTGATTTTCCATTCTACAATCATCTCCTATTATTTCTTAAGATCAATTACTTGATTTGAAACAATTATAGGTGTGTTTCTTGGTTGATCCACCTTTATTAATTGTTCCATTATTTGAAGATTTTTATTTTCCTTAACATGATTAGAATGAACAACATATTCTTGACCTGCTTTGATTAAGTGATATTGATTATTTTCCCTGTAGAAGATTGCTTTATGATCATACAATTATGGACTGCCTAAGACCATTCCACATTCACTTAGTGGCACCACATCACATGTTACCTCGTCTACAAACTTAGATGAAATTGCAAATTTTAATGTGCACTGCTTGGTTATGTGCATTTGATGATTGTTTCTTATCCATTTAAGTGTGTAAGGCTTATGATGCATCTGTGTTTTTAATCCCAATTGCTTAACCAATTCCTMTGAAATTAAGTTAGATTGAGATCCACTATMTATCAATGTRTCAAMCTTAGTGTGCCTCATGATGACCCTGATGTGAAACAAGTTACTTCTACAATCAAATCCTTCACCAATTTTACCTGTCATACCAACCAATGAGACTTTAGATTCATCACCTGAATCTGATCCCAAGTTTGTCGGTCGTGTTGTTGCTGCAACTGTTTTCCTCCCTTTATTTTCCTTGAACCACTTTGGTCTCTTCTCAGGATGAAATTGCCAACAATAGTCCTCATCATGCCCCTCTTTCTTGCAATGCTTGCAAGAGAGTTTATATTCCTTTCTCACCACTGAATTTGACTTCTTTCCATGCCACTTCCATTTGTCCTCTTTCCTTGAAGACGATTCCCCTGATACACCAACACTTGTTTTCTCTACTTCAATGTATGTTGCTTGAACAAAAACCTCATCAAGATCAGTTGGTTCAAAAATGAATATAGTATTTCGAATATGTGCAGGTAAACCTCCTATATACTTCATAATATTTTCTTGGGTATGTAAAGTTATATCTAACATCAATTCCATTTTATGAAATCCATTTGTATATTCTTGCAATGTTTTTCCTTTTCTTAGTTTTAAATCTTTCCATTCAATTAACGCTTTCTCTTTATAACCCAAAGGATATAATTTCTTTCTAAGTGAAAAAATAAAACTTTTCCATGATTGAAATACATTACCCACTTGTTGCGTGCCATTTTGCAAATTGCTTTTCCACCAGATGAGTGTTGTGCCTGCAAGTCTAAGGGATGCCAACTTGATTTTATTTGCCTCATCCTTGATCTATTGCACACTGTAATAAACCTCCATATGTCTGACCCAATTTTCAAGTATCTCTGCATTAACTTCACCATCATACATGGGTAATTTGAATTTAACATCAAGTTTTAATAAAGGCATTTCATTCTTATGTTTATGCACATGTTTATTTGCAGTGGATTTAGAACTTGAACTTGAAGAAGAAGGAGAAGAAGGAGGTGATGATGGAGGTGAAGGAGGAATTTGAGGAGGATCCTCTCCTTATTCACTTTTTCCCTTTGAATATTCACCCAGATTCGGTCTCTTCTATTCCAAATAATTATCATACAAAACCTTCATCATCTCCGACATAGAAAATAAAGTTTTTCAAAACTCTTTCTCATCCTGAGAAAGTCCCTCTTCTGATGCCATCCTCTCTATTTGAGGAGTTATCTTTCTCAATCCAATCAATGTATTCTGTTCAACAATCTCTCCTTCACCACAAAGTATCTTTTCCCTAGTTAACATGCAAAACTCAAATCCAAACGTCAACTAGTTTCGATACCACTTGATCCGAAAAGCTCTTTTAAATGACAATGGTTGATTTATCAAGCATGTGTTTACTAACCATTTATAAAGTTGAATGAAAGAGGAAGAAGGATGACAGCCACATAAACATATATAGATCTGAAATAAATCATAAATAATAGCAAACCATAAACACCAATGTGATAACGGAGTTCGGCAATCTCGCCTACATCTCAGGGCCTTTGTCTCAGTGGGTGAGGATTTCTTATTTCTGTTCAAATATTTAAAATTTCATCATAGTAGTGCCAATAGGTTAAAAAAATGATCTTTTCTCTTTCTACTAGATCTCTAGAACCCAACAAAAGAAACTACACTCAAATCGAATGACTAGAGCTCCTAGAAATGGCCCACAAAGTTGCACTCCTCAATAGCTTCACTGCATAAAAATGGCTTTGGCTTGGAAAATATTCAGCATAACTCTACTCTGAATATCCCCTCATGGAATTAATAAGGCATAGGTTATATAGATCTGAATTTGGTAACCATCTCCCAACTTCCCCCCAAGATCTGGCCTAAAAAAGAGCCCAATATCCCCCCAAAAGGGCCAAAAATCTCGAAAACTGCCTATAAAATCAACAAAAATCCATATTATAAAGTTTATAACCCACTTGGGAAAAAATATTAGGCACAACCCCCTTTTTGTCAGCTCATGGGAATATTAGATGCACCCATGTGGCCAGGCGCTCTGACTGGTATTTAGCCCCCCGATGGTTTGGCACCTTCACTACTACATATTGAAAAAATTGTGATGACTACTTGCGACAAAAGTACTCTTTCGTCACAAAATTCAAGAGAAAAAGTTCAATTTTTCAATTTTGATCTAAATCCACACTGTATTCGTCGCTCTATCGACGACACCAAACTTTCGTATGTTTTACGATGATCATAAAGATGGTGGACTTTTGTCTCTATTTCGACAAACTTGTGTTTTTGTCGCAAGAACGACTCTCACTATTGATCGTTACACATTTTGACAAAGTGAAAATTGATATAGTCAACGTTTATCACAAGAGCGACGAATTGACCATTATAACCATTCCCCTCTTTGACAAAGTG